>PVJO010006152.1:0-91512 GCA_004026905.1 Hystrix cristata
TGTAAAAGGATTCTAAACTTTTTGTGTTTGGATCGTCACTACATGAAAATATCTCTGGCAAATTCTATTTTGCCAGAATTTATGCATCAATCTAATTTCTGTCAATGCAATTCTGGTTGTAAAACATGAAACATTCTCTTCCATTTGCATAATTCGGCTTATCTGAGAGGTTGGTGAGGAATCACAGTGATTCCTTTCTTCCTGGGGTCATTGACTATTAGTTGGGGTTCACTACAGGAACAGAATCAATAAAATATATGCAGAGTTGTACAAGGATTTGTTAGGTGGAAGTGCCAAGCATTTTATGTATACTAATTTCTTCAGGCCTTGCAAAGGCCCAGGAGAGTAAAAAGTCCATCACACAGATTATTGACATGAACTTCTAGGTTTTCAGTTCACCTTCCTGAGGCCACACGGAGTTAAACACTTGAAGTGGAGCAAGAAGCTCAGGCCTTCAGGGCACTGTGGGGTATGTATGAGTGAGTGTGTATGTGCCAGGGCGAGCCTGTGAGTGTGTGTAAAAGGGTGTGTATTTGTGAATATGTGCACTTGGTAGAATGAGAAAGAAGTGCAGTGTTTCTCCTCTAGTCACTGTGAAACTGAAATTTAGGAGCAAAATGAAGACTCCAGACCCCTTGAAATGGGTCAGACTAAGGGCGGGAGTGGCCCACTGGGCTGGGGTGACAGATGGGCAGAACACGAGCCCACGCTTTACTTCTTACCGCAAACCTTGAGGTGAATAACTTGAGATGAAGAATAGTGGGCCTGCTAGCAAATGTTTGCATCAGGTCTCACAAGCGGCTTCTCATTCTAACGGTGCAAACAGGCGACTAACAGCTTCAGGTGATAGCTTAACACTGAGAGTCAACACTGATCTCAAAGTGTTCTCTGAAGTGAGAGAAACAGAAATTTAAAAATGAAATCAAGCAGGAAAAAAGCCATAATCTTATTCAAACACAGAGCTTTCTCAGGACAGAAATCGCAGTTTATGGTTTTTAGGTCACCTGCCTGTCTAGTACAGCATGGAGCACAGAGCATGGCACACTTTGGACTCTGACTCTTTGTAAAGTTTCATGTACACAACTATCCCTGTTTTAGAGTGGTGTAGGTCTGAGATTTGGAGTTTATGATTTTATAGAAACCATTTTCAGGATTGATTCTTTTTTAAAAAATTAAACTAAATTAAAAATGAATACTAAACCGATACAGGATAAACTAGACTGTTCAAAATAACACTTTGGTGTAAATGAAAAAGTGATGCCTACATCATAAAAAAGCCACTTGAGCTTTATGTGATTGTAATGAAATCTAAAGCTCTATCAAGCACCCAATATTAATTTATTAATATCCAAAAGTGACAATATGCCAAAGATGATGATTAACTGACCTGATTTTCGAGCCAGATATGGACTATGTGTCATTTTCTTTGACAATTGACACGAAGATTGCAAAAAGAAACCCAGCTCTATGATCTGCCCTCCGTAAGAAGAGCCTCCAGTGGAAGTTGTTCTAATTTGATGGTGTGCACTTTCCTCCCTGCTGTTTAATTCTTCAAATTTACTCAGGCAAAAATGGAATTTAGAAGGTCTCAGGATCCATAAATTTGGTATTCTTATTCTTTCTCTTCTTGTTTGTACTTCAGATAATTCAGAAAATGAATTTAATTAAAAGTTTGACACATCTTTGGTCATCACTAAACAATTCAAATATCAATCCTATGAAAATGGAATCCTCTGTGATGAATATCCAAGACTAATATTTAAGTATTTGATGACCTTGCAAAATCTAAGACCTGAGTTTTACAATGATCCATTCTAAAGAGGTAATAATTCAACACTGCCAATTAAATACTAAGCTAATATGTTTTAAACCAGACAGAAAAGCTAGATGATTTAATCATCTAGGGGATTAAATAATTTCTTTATTCATCTAAATACTTTTTAAATGAAGAAATTATTCAATACATTAAAATGGTATTTTTGTCTACATGGAGGCATGGCGTTAAATGGAACACAGCTATGAATTTGAAGTTATTGTCTAAACCATCATTAAGTTTAATGAAGTTTAAGTAGAATATAGAATGTGAAACAAAAAACCTTAGAGACATATTATTGATTATATTTTCTAGTAGTCTGATTTCTATCTTTTTGCTTAATATTTTATGATGCTCTCATTTCCTTTCTCAACTCAAACTCCATCACCAAATTTACTTAAAATTAACAAGAGAATTGTTAGCTTGGATATTTCATTCAAGTTATGAAGTGTGATTGAAAAACAGGTGAATGTTTAAATTTAAAAACATTTTTTTTGCAGTAGAAAAACACACTGGCATTAATTCCCTCAAAATACTTCTCCCCACTTCGAGCACATTCCTTGGCTCTTGCCTCCTTTGAAGCAGTTCTGGATCTCCTCTTTTGTGAGTATTTCAGAGTTTGGGATGCTTGTCCACTTTCAGTTCCATTTACAGTGCTTGGAGCTAGAATTGCTTTGGAAGGCAACCTGGTGAACTACCTTTTCTCTGTCTGAATTTCCTTAGATCATACATATACCTTACATATACTTCTCAGGGGCATCTTTTTCTCAGATGTCCTTAGGCTATAGGAGGTTCTTCCTTCCTTTTTCAGAAAGAGGGAAAAACATGCTTCAGCATAGTGTTTCTCTGAAAAGGACTAGGCTGTCTTTGGAACACAGTTCACTTCCGGATAAAAGAACAGCTTAAAAACTGTAGACCAGGAGCTGCAATGTCAGCTTTCCAAGAGCTTGGAGCCACAGTGGCCAGGGTGTTCGCCACGCTATTTGGTAGTAATTGCACACTCCATTTCAACACAGAATCTGGCTATAACCCTGGAGTCTGGAGGAGAAGCATTACTGTAAATAAAGATAGAGGTTTTCATTTAGGTAATATTGCTCCAAAAAGCAATCACATTAGCCTTTTTTCTACCTCTGTTGTCAAAGGGCTTTGGATCTATTCACCACTGATTATACCAGCATTGTCAACAGCTCCATGAATCCGCAGGTCCAGTGACTCACTCTCTGAGAAGCTGTGTTAACTTATATTCATTTCTCTAAACACGTCTTTCCTATAAATAAAGCCATACTGGGAAGGGTGTGCCTCCTTTAGTATCCCTCTGGCATGAACTTTATGTTCTGTATCTCTGCCTACACTAAACACTGTCAGCTTCTTATTGTTCAGGAAATGTTTAAAAGCCATTTCCTCCACCTCTTTGCCCCCTTTATTTCTTAACGTAAGAGGAATGTTCTGACTGCAAAATACAAGACGATGCATGTTAGGTACAGCATTCTTTTATGTTTTGCTGTAGAAGAAGCTGGAAGGAAGATGTCAGGAAGAGCAGAAAACACTGCAGAGGATAGTTTGCAGAGGGTGCTGGTGGTAACTGCATGATTGTTAGAAATAAAGCCCATCATATGAACAGGGAATCAGCCCTGAGAAAAAATAAGACATTTTCTACTGCTGATCATTGGTGACAAATCTGAGTGTTCTCCTTACCGAGGACTTAAGTGGTGAGGGTGAAGGGGAGGCGAACTGGTCAATGCTTCCCACTGGCAACGAGGCCTGATGGCAGCTCCGTCCCACCTGCTCCTCCGTGTGATCTAGGATGCACAGACCTGGCAGGTAGACATGGACAGGAGGTTACTCCTATGATTAATTTTCCTTAGATTCTTCTGCCTTCTTGTTATGGATTAGAAAGCAAGCAGTTTAGTTATTAAGGTGTAAGATCCTCGTCTGATTCATGGTAACTTGGTGGAGAGGCTCTTTCCCTCTACCATGACTGTTTGGATCTCTGCTCCGGCCCAGGAAAGATACAGTCAACCATCTGCCTCATTGCCGAGATCCCCTGCCCATCTGGGGATGGAGGGAATGTGGTCCATCTAAGGCCATCACTTGCTAGTTTGTTTTATAGTCATGTTTTATAACATGAATGTCACTCCCCAAATTAAATTTTCAAAAGAGAATGTAATTAAATCCCTCCCTCTTTGCATTCCATGTATCAACAGGGACAGGGGGAGGAATGACTATGGCCAAGAACGATGAATGATACTAGAAAATTATGGATGGCACACTAATAACTGAGGAGGAACATAAGGAATAAAGCAGCGGGGTGTTTGGGGATTTGTTACCTATGTAGTGTCTTCCAGAAATATCTGGGAGTTCAAAAATGACAGCAAAGTATTTTCCCAGCCTGCTAGTTATAAAATAGGAACTTGGAAGGAGGGAGAGGGAGAGACGGAAATAGAGACAAACAGTGAGAGACAGAGAGCAAAAGAGACAGAGACAGAGAGAGACAGACAGATAAGAACTTTTGTTTCCAACTGTTCGATAGAAAATACTACATTCTTCACCCAACATCTTTGTATAAAGCCCTGATCAGAGTTAGGTACCTTTGATTATAATCATTTCTCCATCTAAAAATAGAAATAGTACTTTGCTGCTTCCTACCACAGGGAACACCTGGTCGTATTGTGCTAGCAGGGAGGGCTTCCCCCCACCCACAGAACCACGGAGCAGAACGCACAACTCTGAGGCAGTGAGCAAGATCAGCTCGCAGGAAGACTCCCTGTGGTAGATCTTCTGAATACAGAAAATCTTTCACAGCTGTGGTCTGGCACTTTGGGATCCAGACAGCTATTTATTTAAAAACGTTCTTTCAACCAACATATATATTGTGCCAGCATGGCTAATTTAGGGTAAAACAATAATTTATTATTGTCGAGCCTCGTGGAGAGAGAAGCTAGATAGAGGAGACGGGCAAGAAAGATGAGACAGGATTCCTACAGGCCACACTAAGGGACTTCAGCCTCATCGATGATCATTCCTTCTGCCTTCCCATCCACATTTACTTCCACAAATACTTGCTGACAGTCCAGCACCGCGCTGCCAAAACAATATGGGTCACAGGTGGAACCACCGAAGGGTTAAACTATGGAACTGACATGATCCTGTAATGATTTGGAAAATGACATTCTGGAAGCAGTACATGGATGGATTAGAGGAGGCAGCAAAAAATAGATAGCGAACTATGAAAATGAGTAGAAGAGGAAGAAGAGCCTGCAGTAAGGTAGATGATAGGATAAGAAATATGTATATACAGCAAACAGTATGCATGCACACATACGTGTGCATACACATACTCGGCTGTGTGTTACAATGGACACTTAAATTGAAGAGGAGGAAAAAGTAGAGGCCAATGTTGAAATTCCTACTCTGGTAAGTTGGCCGAGTCCTCTCAGAATCTTTGTTTCCAGCAGCCAAACATCTTCCTCAGTATCACCTCTTTACTCTAGGCCAATAAAAGCAAATCTAAGGACCATCTGAAGTACCCATGTCGGACTCTGTTTATTTTTCCTTAATCTGCCTGAAATTAACCCCCCTCCGTGTGAGCAGTAAGTCCTCTTGACTGTGCCACCCTGTGAGAAGCATAATGCCTTTCAAATGTTCCATTAAAATGGATAAAAAAAAGTAGCAGGGTTAGAACTCTTGGCTGGGAACCTTAAAATTAGAAAGTAAAGAGGGCAGAATGTTGCATTACTTTGTAATTTTAAAAATTAACTTGGAAAAAATAATCATACCATACTCAAAGCATATGCAGCATCTTACGAGTAAAATGCATTTGAGGTATTTACTTACATTGTACTGTTGTACTTCACTCTATTAATGTTTCTGAAAAACATTTGATTATTAAAATCTCCACTTCTAAGCTGAGTAAACACACTTAAAATCACTTTTTTCTGATTTTCGTCAACTCGAGTGCTAGAGATGGGCAGATTAAATTTGGAGAGGCTCTCTTTTAATTGAGATTTTTTTTTCTTATTCACATAATTGAAATGAAGGCTGATGAGTCATGCCTTCTGACCAAGACCCGTGTTGTAAGTTAACACCGTGACCTTGAGCAAGTTTGTAAATTCAAATCCCAGTGAAGCAAAATTAAATGTGAAGCACTTTCTAGAAAACAGAAAAGCTTTTTTGTAGTGAAATCTAGGACAGTAGCTTGATTTGTAAATCATCCAAATGTTTGATTTACATATTCTTCTCCAAAAAAATTTAAATACATTTTCCTATGCTCAGTGGTAGAGTGCTTGCTGGGCAAGCACAAGGCCCCAAGTTCGATCCCTGGCACAGCTCCCCCCACAAAAAGTGTTAAACATTCCATGCTGTCTTAGGCAGTGCTGAGAGCAGAGGAAGCATATAAATTTCCTGATGTGATGGCATCGTGACGCCATCAGCGTCTCTTGCATGGCGCCTGACGGCATCCTAACCTGAGGTATGAAGGTTAATGGAGATCCATATTCTCGCTTATAATGCTTCCAATTTCAAATATTGAGACAAAGACTGATGGCACCAGAATGCCGCAGAGAAGACTGCTTTTTCAGAGACAGAGCTCCGTAAGGAGAGCTGAGTTCAGATCCCACTTCTGACACCTGGTCAAAACAGCCCTGTTGGTCCAGCCCAAGCCCCAAGCTCCCACACTTACCTTGAGCCAACAATTTGGTATATATAGCAGAGCCTACTGTCAAAGATCAATAACTTCGATAACTAACACATACTATGTAATTATTATGTGCAAGCCACTGTTCTAGTGCTTTCCACTTACTAATTCAGTTACTCTTCACAATGACCAAAGCCATGATTTAAAGATTACACAGCCATCAGAAAGACCATAAGTCATACTTGTAGTGTACTGAACTCCTACCATGTACTTACTTACATATTACATGACACACTCTGCACATACAACATTACTTAATCCTCAGTGTATCAATCTGGTATTCAGGTGCAAACAACAGATTCTAAATCTTATTGACTTGGCAGGTTACTGAAAAGAAATCCACCTCTTTAGGGAGACCATAGCAACCCTTACAGGGATGGAGAATTAGGTTCAGATCTGCATTATGTAGAACAATCCCCATACCACATACACCAGTGTAATGAGAAAATTATAGCTCATTTCCCAAACTGGATCTTGGTATACCACTGTCAGTTTCTACGTCAGAAAAAAGAACTTTGTATCAAGTGCTTGTGCCACTAATGTTACTGTCATTTCTATTCTAAGAAATTTTGCCATTGTTACTCCTGAATGGTGAGAAGTTGGAGAGCTGATGCCGTTTGACTCTACCCTCACTTCCAGCCAGAATGGCTAGGAAAATAGCTGTCTAGTTTCTATCTGGGGAGACACTTTCTATTCTCTACCAATTTCCTGAACCTATAAAGGAATTCAGAGGAATAACAGATTTGTGATAATACCTTTGGAAATAAAAAAGCCTTATTATTCTCACGGTAATGGACCATGGGACTAAGATCCAGAAAGGCTGCATGTCTTAGATTGAATTCGCAAACAAACTAGTATGTAAAATTGGAGCGGAAGTTTCATTAGTGAGTGCTTGGAGGAGAAATATCTTAAAAAAATGAGGACAGCTGGATTGGGACAAGGGAGAAGCTAATTGATGATACTGTAATGGCGGCCTCAGTCAATCCTGCAAGGAGCTCTGTTGGACTGTTGACAGACTCCTCCCAAATTAGGGGAAGGGGACAAAGCCTAGTGTCTCTGTATAAGCCAGTTTCGGCCATGAGATGCCCCTTAAATGAGGCCAAACATTTGATGAGGCAGTTCCTTATGACTGAAAGGGAATGAGTTACTGTTTTAGTTTTGTAATAACAACAAAATAATAAATAGAATAATTTCTACAAAAATATGAAGAAAAAGTAGCATTCATCTAACTTGCCATGGTGGAACCTACATGAAATATACTTAAATATTTTTTAAAAGACATTCATAACTAAGGCTGGACAAAGTCATTCTTAGGGTTTGGAAAAGTTGGCAGCCTCAAACATTGCTTACAGGTATATAATATGCTGCAGCTGCTTTGAGAAACATTTTATTAGTCCCTCAAATTTGAAGGCCAGTATGGCCCTCTGTCTCTTTTTCTTTCAGCTCCTCTAATGATTTTGTCTTAGATAAATCCCTTTCTATATAAAAGATCTAGTGTGTGTTTAGTTTCAAGCACTGATACCTGAGCTATATAATCTGTCATAACTAGAACAAGGGTAGCCACATATTCTTTCTTCACTTAGACCAGGAGTGACATAGGAAGAACTAAGGTAGTATTAGGGACACTTTCCAGGAAAACAGTTCCAGTGGTCATCTTGCCCTATCAGACATTGCAGTCCTCAACAGAGAAGGAGTAATTGGAATGTGGATGGCCATTTGGTTGAAAAGTGATGAGAGAGACCAAAGGATTTTGAAGTGCTCCAGTTTTGAGCAAAATGACCTTAAAGCGGAAGCAGCAAATGAGTAGCCCACAACCCAATATGCTATAAAGCAGATGGATATAGTCATCAATATTTAGGAAACAGCAGGTTGACATAAAAATCTGAAATACTGTCTTTCTTGGGGAAAAGGTCAGAAAATATGGGAACACTGGGCCTACATTCCCTTTTGGCAATGGCTGGTGGTGATAAGAACAGATTTCTTCCTCCAGGTGAGGCAAGCAGCCTGCAGGTCTCCACAACCCCAGGACTCCTGTCTAGCTTTAGCTCATATCTATTATCTATGACAACTGTCTGGAATATGAGTTTGTTATCTCTGCCCAAATCGAAGAGTCTTCAATTCTTTCATGCCATGACTTCACATTCAGTTCAAATGTTCCACTAGAAAGCTTTTTCTACTCATGCCACTTAGATGTTCTTATTCTTGCCCCTGAGCGCTGGATCATAAGGTATGTACTGCATCTTCTTGACTTTACTTGTTCAACTTCCTAATAAGATAAAGAGAAGTTTAAGGTCAGGAGTCTCACAGAGAGGAGGGATCCTTAGATATTTGCTCAACGAATGTCCTGCATTGACTGTTAATGATTCTCTTTGACAAGCTGATTACTTTCACTGTTGCTTAGGAATAGCTTTTTTGACACAAGGGAAAAGCTTGCCTGATCTCATTTTAAACTGCAAAGTTTATTTTTGAAATTGAGTTTTATTTCTCCCGGGAATTCTGGAATCCTGAAGCAAGCATGAAGAAATAATTGAACTTTTAGACTATAAAGCTTCTCAGTTGTTGGGCAATTTTTCTGGACATCCGTCAGAATGTATCTTTGTCATGCAAACCAATAAATCACCTTCCTTCCTTTCTTGAGAAATTAAGATGTAAGACTGCCCTGTTGCATAATGGTAAAGTTTGCATTTGAATTTATAACCCATTTCACTAATTTATCACTACAAATAAGTTTCTGTGGGGTCATTCTGGACATTATTGTCTTCAAATCACAATCATGGGGGGTGGAGGACAGGCATATAGTGTACTACTTTTGATTAAACTGGACTGTTGAGACTAATCTTTGTATCATAAATTTAACATTGATAGATTTCATATATTAGCTCTTTACAAAATATATTTTCAGAATACTAGCTCCCTAAAATGTCTCCAAAAATATCCCATTTAAAAAAATGGGTCACAGGAGTTGGGGATTTAGCTCAGTGGTAGAGCTCTTGCCTTGCCTAGCAAGTGCAAGGCCCTGAGTATGATCCCCAGCACCCCCACCACCCCCAAAAAATGGGTCACAAATTTTGATGATGCCATATCCAGAACAGGCTGAAAAGAATAGTTTTTGAAGATAAAGTTTTTCAAAAAGTCACAAGAATTCGTGCTTCCAGTGATAGACTCTTGGCACTCACGCTGCCATTTAATTATGCAAGAAAAAATATTCTAGCCCTGAATTGTACTTCTACATGAGGAAAAACAGAGATTCTTAGATCTCAGGAAGTTGTTAGATAACTAACTGGTGTTTGCTACATGAAGACAGACCTATGCAGGGAACTTCTCAGCAACAAATTTTGAAATCCGTTCTTGTATTGTCAGCTTTCTCATTTGAGGGCCTGTGGCATGATTTGCAAAGCATGTATATGAGTAGAATCCTTTCCATGAAGCTACAGTGGGACACTAGTATTATTGTCATTGGAAGAGATAGTATGTTCAGTATCAATAGTCAGCAAATGTCTTCGTTAGAAGACAAAACCTCAAGGGAACATAGTGCAGGAAACAGAAGAGAAGTTCAAAATTGTACTTGGAGACTTTTAAGAGGATATTTCAACATAGAATAGAACTTCATAAAATGAAAAACACTAGAGAAATCTTGGAAATGTAATACACACACAATTATCACTCCTCCCGTTCTTTCCCACGCAAAGCAAACCATTCAGAGAACAGAAGAATGGAGTTGGCTAGAGATTGCAAAATGGAAGTAAAGAATTTTCCCCAGGAGTAGCACAAAGACAAAAACTGGCTTTCAAAAATGCAAGAGAAATATTAAAGGATGATTTTTGGGATTGTTGAGGGAAGAACTCTGTAAATTCTCGTACCAAAAAAAAAAAAATCCAGTAATAACACAAAATTGGCACAATGAGTTCAAGACTGAATGTTGACCAAAGGTACACAACAAGCTGTTAAACTTTTATTCAGCAAAATCTACTAGCCCTTGGTAAGAACAAGAGGAATTTGTGTCATGTTAGCCTGTGGTCAGTGCTATGTCTGCCTCCCCTGGCAGGGTTTTAACAGGGGAAAGTAGGCTGTAAGGACTGGGAGCTTTACTGCTGAACATAGCTGACTTTATTTGGGGGAAAAACCATGTTCAGGAGTTTTGCTAAAAATGATAGCGATCTTGATAACAATCAAGACCATTTAATATAACACTTAGCCTGAAGTCGTGATACTATTCACACCCAACAGCAGATTAGAAGACCACCCAAAAATTTAATATGAAAATTTGGTTTTTGGTAAGTTCCTTTATACCTTTTGTGTTGGTCAGCTTATTGTTGCTACAATGAAGTACCTGAGAAAAATAACTTAGAGGGGGAAAAGTTTATTTTGATTCATGGTTTCAGAGGCTTCAGTCCATGGTTGGCTGGTTCCATTGCTTTTATGCCTGTGGCAAGACAGAAATATCATGGTGGAAAGGTGTGGCAGAGGAAAACTTTTCATTTTGTGGCAGCCAGGAATCACAGAGAAAGGGAATGAGCCAGAGAGGAAGAGAACTGGGGATCAGATATAGTCTCCAAGGTCATGGCACCATGATTAACTCCCTTCAACTAGGCCCCACCTCCTGCTTCTGTCATCTCTCAGTAATGCCATCAAATTATTTTTTCTATCAACGGATTAATCCACTGATGAAGTTAGAGCCCTCATGACCCATGATCCTTCTAAAGGGCCATCTCTGAACACATGAATCTCAAGAGGATATTTTAGATCTAATGTAACCTCTTGGGTGGTTTTGAAGGCTGGGAACCTGCTCAAGGCTCCACGTGTGCTCAGAAGACCCTGGAGAGGACTACAGTACTATGTATCCTTGGAAAAATGCAATACCTTGACTGCCAGGTGAATAAAAGCCAGAGCAGACTTTAAAAATACCTGAATTGTTAATTTGTTCTTCAACCCAAACACAGATCGACCAATAAAGTTTGGAAGATTTGTTGGCTCAAGATAAGATACTTAGGCCCAAATGCTAGTCAATCTTTGGTTTACCATTAAATGAAGTTCGAAAATATTTAGAAATTAAACAACACACTTCTGAATAATTCATCAGTCAAAGAAGAAATTCCAAGGGAACTAAAATATATTTTAAATTGAACTAAAATGAAAACACAACAAAATTTATGGAATATAATCACAAAAATGATTAAATGGAAATGTATAGATTTATAGAACCATTGTTATGGTTTGTGTCTAAATGTCCCCCCAAAGCCTCATGTGGTAAGAGGTAGCTGGATCTAGAGTGGGAGCAGGGGTGTGATACTAAGATTAAGGGTATTAGGATTAAGGGTAGGAGCACTCCCCACCCTAAAGACAGGTAGCCTGGATAAGATATAAAATACAGGAAGAAGCTGGTTAGCTGCTGGCTTGCATTGCTTGCTTGTATTCCTTGCCTACCTTGCTGACCTCTGCCTTTCTGCCATGCCACCCTGCCTCAGACCCAGCTGACTGTGGAAACCTCTACAAACTGTGAGCCAAATAAACCTTTCTTCCCCTAACTTTGGGTGTCAGGTATTTTGTCCTGGCAACGAGAGAAAAGTAACTAACACAACCATATTAGATAAAGAAAAATCTCTAATCAATACCCTAAGCTTTTACTTTAGCAAACTAGAAAAAAAGAGCAAACAAAACCTAACATTTAAATAATGAAGGAAAAATACAATTTTAAATAGAAAGCAATGAAATAGAAAGCACAAAAATGGAGAAAACTAAAGTAAAAATTGGTCTGAAAATGTTAACATAATTTGATAAACCATGATGAACCATAATGAAAGTGGGACTATCATTATTAATATCACAGAAATTAAAAATATTATAAAAGAATACTAGGAATAGATTTATGCCAATAAGCTTGACAAATTAGATGAAATGGACAAACTACTAGATAGATCAGTATATCCAAATCAGTTAATATTTCTACAGCCTTATTGATCAGCAATACAGAGTTGAAATTAAAAAAAAAAGAAAATAATTCAAAGCTGGCAACAATGGCACATGCCTATAGTCCTAGATACTTGAGAGGCTGAAGCTGGAGGGTCACTTGAGCCCAGTTTAAGATCAGTTTGAATAGTATAGTGAGACTCTAATCTTATAAAAATAGAAATACCTACAAACAAATTTAACAACAATAAGTGTAAGTCATGTAGCCCATAAAACATTGCTGATAGAAATTTGAAAAGATCTGAGTAAATGAAGAAACCTTCTATGTTTCTAGATTTGAGGACTCAATATCGTTAAGGTAATTCTACTCAAATTGATCTTTAGATTCTAGGTAACATAAACCTGACAAATTGTAGATAGAATAAACTGGTTGTCTTGATTATCTTACACAATGTGAAATCCAGAAATGACGAGTCTATCTTTAGGATGGCAGCTCCATAATGTCATCAGGAATTCCTCATTCTGTCTTTGCTTTTAAGGAAACCTAGATGAAAGGTAAAATATAGTCACTCTATAATTACCATCACGTTTCCATTACATGAAGGAAAGATCAAGAGCAAATATGTAAGCTGCCTAAGTCAGTCTGCACTTAAATTATGTTTCCCAGAAATCCTCTCCAGTGACTACTACTCACTTCTCATTGGACAAAACTGAGTCACACATCTATTCTAACGGCAAAGGCAACTGGTAAAGGTAGTTCCCCAAGGTACATATTAGCCACTAGAGTATAATTTGGTTCTGTAAGACAAGTAAGGGATAGCTATTGGGTGGGCAAAGAGCAGGGTCTCCTACAACATGTATTTCATTCAGGCTGAGCCATGTTACTGAGCCAAGAATTTGCTTAAATTAGTCGTACTGCAAATACTGAAAGCCAAAAAGGATTATTTTTAGGACAGAATGTATCCATTGGCATTTCATTAATGGAACATGGAAATTATTGTCCTCTTCTGTTTGTTTAAGTGCTTGGATCAATTCAATTCTAGAAGGTGGGCCTTTGGATTGCTTCAAATTGTCCAATTTTAATTAATTCTGCTTTTGTAACATTTCATAAAAATGAATATAAATCAGAACAAAAACTTGCAGGGTATAGCAGGTTTCACAATTTCTTTATAAAAACAGCAATGCACCAGTAACCACAAAGCAATAAAGAAAAATTAGAGAAGTATATCACAAGGGAAGAAATAATGGAAACCATTAGAGAATCAAAGAGCGGAAAGGCTCCAAGACAGGATGGATAGCTTTACAAATTTTATCACGGTTTTCAAAAAAGATACAATAGTCTACCAAGTAGTGAAACAATTTAGTGAAATTATTGATATAGACTAATTATACCTCATAAGAAATGAGAGAATTATTTCTATCTTACTAAATCCAAAGAAAATAGTAGGAACATAGAGATATCCTGCCAATGAAAAGTTTGCATGGGTGATTATAAAATATCCTCCCGAATGGAATAGAGTCCTATGAAAGTTATACCCCACAAAGCAAAACTTGAATGATGGCAGTTTTAGTCACTGTGACTACAGACAGTCTGTGTGCTACATTTCAGAAAAAAACAGAGTAATAAATTGCTTCTTCCAGATTCTCATGGGTAACTTGAAGGAAAGAAAATGGACACCATTGTAAAGATTGTAGAGATATCACAGGACAAATTTATATGCTACAATCACAAGATCTTATGGTAAAGAAGGGAATGCAGACTGGGTAGAATCTTAAGCATGACTGACTCTTCGTGTTTGCAGAAAAATATTCCAAACAAAATACTAATCACCAGATCCAACCTGGGGCTGAGGACTACCATCAGTGAACTTGGAGGAGTGGACAGGAAGGGGAAGGTGCCAGACTCTAGCTGCAGGCCAGACTATGAGGTTTATTTTGGCTCATGGTTTCAGAGAGTTCAGTCCATGATAGCCAGCTGGCTCCAAGGCAGATATGACAAGGCAGAAAGCTGCTTAGCCCATGGGAGCCAGGAAGGAAGGAGGGAAGGAAGTAAGGAGTGTGTGAGGTGGGCTGGAGGGGAGAGTGCACACTGGGGATAAGAATACACCCCTTTCAAGAATACACTGCATCCCAGTGACCCACCTCTGATCAGAGCCCACCTCCTAATAGCACATTCTGTTATGAACACACTGATGGATTAAGCTACTAATAAGTATAGCCCTCCCATGATCCAGTCACTTCTCAAAAGCCCCACGTCTGAACACATACTTTAGATCTAAACCATACCACTCCCTGAAACACAGTTCCCTCAACATGTGGCAGACTTGAAGTACCAAAGGAAGTGCAATGTATTGACATATTGCTTCCAGGAGGAAGTTTTAATAGCCAATATGAGACCTGTGACACTCTTGCTGATGTAACTGTGGACTTTGGAGATAGTGTATCTCTTAGCTTGTCAGTGGGTGACCTCGTGCACAGAGCTCCCCGATAACCAACAATGTCCGAGGTGGGTGAGAAATAAGCCTATTTTCTGGAAGGGCAAGGGGAGGCATTGTTTGTTGCTATAGCAGTACCTCTTAGTCTATCCTGATTGCTATACTTCAAATCAAGTCAAAGCAAATCATTTTAATTACTCACTTATAACTCTGATCATATCCATTACCTCTTTATGTATTTGTATATTTTTTACTGTCTGCTCCTGAAATGTAAACTTCAGCTGGGCAGGAACCTTACTCATTTGTTCACTGATGTATTCCCCAGAACCTAATGTACGTTCTGGACAATAATTGGTGTCAAGTTGTATTCATTCAATAAATAAACACAATCTTTATATAAAACTCCCTTTAGCCAAAGAACTAACCAAAAATTTTTAAATGCCTTTCCTGAGTATATACCTATGCCCAAATTTTTAACATTTGTCAGCTATGTGAGCTAAGTGAAATTACTTCATCTTTTTTTGTCTAATGCCTGAATTTCTTCATTTACAAAAATGGGCCTCATCACATAACTATCTCATAAGGTAATAGTGAACATTAACTGAGTAATATAAACAATATAATGAAACATAATAATATATATTTACTACTAAAAGTGATATGAAATAGATGCCTGATTGTATTCATTACCTTTCTAGAGTCAATGGTTTGCAAGACAGCAGATTTAATACAGGACAATTACAAGTTACTATGTTCACACACACAAACCAAATGCAGGAAGAGTGCTGAACGTCTGTCTATGCACTGCAGACCCGAAAGATCCAATCAAGGGCTGGGAGTCCACAGGACTGTTCCACGTATATCTGTGTCTGCACTAAAAGGCTGAAGAAATCTGTACTGGAACCAGGAAATGATGCTTGCAGCAGAGATGAAGATCAGAGCTCCCCTGAAGCAAACAGCAGCCATCCTCGACAACAGCAAGACTCTGAGCTCCTTCTGCTAGGAGAAAGGCCGGGTTCACTTCAGGAGAACCAGCTGCCACAGCACTTCTCCTGGGAAGCAGCCGGGCCCTATCTTCTGCTCCCATTCTCCTTTACGTTGTGTCAGCAACAATCCTCAGGTGAATCTTCTATCCCCAGAACCACACCAACTCAGTCAGGTGGGCATTCCTGTTCAAGTTGACCACAATAAGTCCACCACACTGGTGCAATGTGCTTAAATGACAAACTGTATTTTCTCTGTCTTTGCGCTAAATATGTTCAGGCTAAGGAAAGATACACTGAAATGCTAAGTGGGATATTTGTGAAGTTCTCTTCAAAAGGAGGAGACAAAATCTCCTCTTTAACTTTATTTTTCCCACTGCTTAGAATAAGGATGTAATGGATGAGGCTCTCGCCTATATTTCCTTAGATAAGATGAAATGAGGCTGGATACTGTGCACGTGGACCAGAAAAATAGAAGAAGCCCATGTGGCAGATGATTTTATGGAACTGCTACAATAGATCTGTACTATTTGCCCTGGAAGTCTGCCTTCAAACTTCATTTTTTAAACAGAATAAACCTTTACTTGCTTATGCCCTGGGAATACTTATGACTAGCAAATTAGTATCCTAACTGATATGTGCCTGTCATATGTTGATAGTCTATTTTCCCAGTTGAGACTGCATTTGTAGGGGTGTGTGTGTGGGTAGCACACACCTGCAAACACACGTGGATCTTTGTGAAGATTTTTATAGCAACACATTTTTCTCACTGTAGTGCAAGTTCTCTGCTGAATGAAATGATGGTATGTCAGATGATAACGAGTAATGTAAACCTAGACAGTTTTCTTATTGTGTGAGGTATGAGCAAAAACATGGTGAATATTTAAATTTAAAATTATTATAGTTAAAGATACGTCGACATTAATTTTCCTCAAAATGTTCCACCTTGCTTCAAACACATCTATCACATTATTCTTGTCACTTTCTAAAACAGTTCTGGGAGTCCTCTTTTGGCGTCTTAATTGTGCTGTTGTGAGTTCCTCAATATCTTGATTCGATTCAAGTATTTATTTTCATGGTCATTCTGACTTTGGGTAAGAGCCAGAAGTTGCACGGTGGCAGATCCAGTGAATGAGGACACACCCTAGTGTTTTCACAAGCCTGCCTTTCTGTCGGATGGCATTTGGCGGCAGCTTCCATCGTATCTTTTTAACATCACATCTATTAAAGGCACAGAATTGCTTCAGAAAGTGGGAAGAATGATAAATGTGTTTGCATTAAGGAGGAGTATTTTAGGGAGAATTAATGGCAACATGTCTTTTGCTGTAAAATTTTTAAATTTAAACATTCATCAAATATTCTGAGCACCCCTTGTATTCTTGCATCATTCATTCATCCATTCATCTACTCTAGAATTTTTTACTTATGAATTATTAAACGCTAGGCTCTGTCTAAGCAACAGGAACAAAGAACAGAAACTCCACCCCTATCAGTAAGGACATCAGAGTCTACAGACAGACAATGTAGTGAGCTAACTGTTGTGTGACACAACTAATGTAAAAATGGGCTATATGAGATACTTTGGTAATATACTGAAGGAAAGTACCAGCCCTGCATGGTTGGAGATGGGGGTATATTTTAAAGAAGAGAGCACTTAAATTGAGTCTTCAATTGTCTAACTGAGAAAGGACATTCAAGCAGAGGGTGAAGGGTGACAATGACACAGATGAAGGGAGAGGGCAGAGCATTTGAAAAGCTGTGAACACTTCAGTGGTGCTAGAACATGACATGGAAATTTTCAAGAGATGAGACCAGGAAGGCAAGTAAATACCAAGTGAAAAAAAATTAAGGGCATAAGATTTCATATTTTCTTCCGGTCAGGGTGGGGCCAATGAAAGATGACACACAGGACAGGGAAAAAGTGATTTGATCAAATTTGCATTTCAGAAATATCTGTTTAATGGCAGTGTAGAGGAAATGAAATGACATGCTTTAATTCCACTTTAATTCGGCCCTTAGAGAAGAGGGGAACAAGAAGGGTTAATCGAAAGCCGAACCCATCCCATTTTTCTTCTCTAAACTTGATCTTCTGACCCTCTTTAAGGTTCCTAGTTAATCATAACTGAGACATCTACAAAATTGCAGAAAGAATGTAGATATCCTCTGTCTCCCCCCTACATTCAAACACTCCCTTCCCTACCAGCACTCAGGACCTGCCCCTCGCTCCCTCACCACCTATCATTGCAGAAAACACCCTCACTCAGACAGTCCCTAGACCCCTTCATATTTATGCAATTCAGTTCCTTTTGACCCTTGTCTGGGAGTCTAGTACCATAAAACTCATTTTGAGTCTGTAACTTCAAAATCGCCAGAATCCAAGGGAAACAAAATACGACAAAAGGGACATAGGATTATGTGTAATAACAGCATGCCTATGTAAAACTCTTTGTACAACTCAGGATTTTGTTATATGATAACATCCTTCTAAACTGTATATAAGAGATAAGTAGACAAAGACTCAGGATCGAGAGCATTATTGCGTGAGCGACTCTCGATTGCAGGCTAATAAATCGGACTCAATTTGGCTTCTTCGTGGTATCTGTCTTGCACCCAAGTGAGGTAAAGCCGGGTCGGCCAGCGGGTCCTGCTCGGAATTCGCTTCAGAAAGTTTACAGGTGGACTAGATTAACAGCAGGGAACTCAGCTTGGAAATAACAAGAATCTAAGAGGCTGTGGAAGGAGGAGTCCTGAAAGAGAGAAATAGGACTGAGAGGGGGAAACAGATGAGGAAGTCTGTAGGATGTAACACATATAGAAGTTGGTGGAAGATTTGTTGTGTGGGAGCGATAGCTGCAATAATAGCTAGATCTTTGGCTTTGGATAAATGATGCTATTTTTTCAAGATGGAGAAGCAAGAGAAGTTCCCATTTGCAGGCATGGAATGGTGATGGAATTCAGTGTCTCGCTTCAAAAAGGAAACTACAACAAAAGCAATCTTTCTTATACTCCCTTCCTCTCTCCCTCTTTATTATTCTCCACGTTTTTCTTTAGAGATTTGAAAATGGAAAAGTCAAGCAGAGTCCAAGGAGAGGTTAATACCCACTGTGGGGAACAACAATAAACACATTCATGAGCTAACTGTTGTTTACAAGTCAAACAAACACAGTAATTGTTAGCAGAAGAGATTATGAGTTTATTTTAGGCCATTAGTGGCTGTTACTCAGTTAAATTGTGTTTGTGTTCTGTAAATCTTTAATTTTTCACCAGAGGAACAGTTTAGCCTACATTTTCTACTGGAAACTCCCCAGGAAGTCTTAGAGCATAATTTAAACAAATTAAAAAATTAAATTAGACATAAGCAGCAAATTAGTTAATGGATTTTTCTATTTAACATCTAGAGCTTCTGTTACTAGCCAGAATTCAGCTTTTTGTAATGTCATATATGGGCTGCACAATTTGGTGAACTTTACTATTCTTTTTAAATAAAGCCATTCCCATTCACAAGCTGGCAGTTGCCTCATCTTTGGGTGCCATCTCAAGGGATCGGCAGGGCTCTCTTAGTTCCACAAAAATGAGGAAAGAGGCTCATAGGCTGTTCTCTCCATGATGCGCTCCCTAAAGTCTTGAGTTAGGGAGCAGGCAAATTGACACTGGCCCTGAAATTGCCTGTGAGGAATGCACTTAAGACCGCCAAGTCATTTCCCTTCAGAACTTTCAAACTCGAATGTTAGAAGATGCTCTCGATGAAATTCAAAGGAGCCCTAAGAGAAAAACTTTCTGCGGGGCGTGAGGGTAGGCTTTGCCTTCATGTCTTTGCTGAGGCTGTGATCAGAAGAGGTTGTGTTTCGGCAGTTAGTGGTTGTACCTCAAAGCTCGTCAGCCCCAGTGACCCTGGCACTGTGGCTCCCTAAGAACTGAATGTGAACGGATAAATGCAACCTAAAGCTGAAAGTGGACATAACCAGCCATGGAGAGGATGGAATTATTAAAGGTTTATGGTGGGCTTTTAACGGGATAATATGCGACAGTGGCAGAAGTAAGAGAAGCTGGAAATAGTAGACTACTTACATTATTCTATCACATTGAAGCATTAGGGGCCAGATCAGGGTCCTAATAAAAGGCAAAACAAAGATTAAGTGACTACACTGGTGAGAATTCTGGAGAATGGGAGAGGGAGAGGGAGGAGGAAGAAGAGTAGAGGGGGAAAGAAAGAGAAGATAAAGGCAATTTATTATGTAAATAGTCTCACATGACTATGGAGGCTGAGAAGTTCCACCAATTATCAGCACAAGATGGAGAACCAGAAAACTGGTAGTATGATTAGTCTGTGTTCAGAGGTCTGAGAATTCAGGGTAGGAACTAGTATGACCCACAGACTGAAGGCCTGAGAACCAGGAACAGTGAAGTCTGAGGGCAGAAAATAGAAGTCCCACATCAAGAAGAGAGGGAATTCACCCTTCTTCTCTGCCATTTTGTTCTTTCTGGACCTTCAAAAGATTTAATGGTGCTTCCCCCACTGGTGAGGCTGAATCTTCTTTATTCAATATACTGATTCAAACATTTCTCTCTGCCAAATACACCCTGATAGACATACCCAGAAATACAATCTTTCATCAGCTCTTGAGGCATCTTTTAGCCCTGTCAAGTTGACACATAAAATTAACCACCAAAGAGACTAAAGATTAAGTACTGAGTAGAAAAGTTTTTATTGTCCAAGAGGGAGTCCAATATTGCACAGAATCTAGGCAATCAATGATGAAATTGGGGAAGAAATATTGTGTAAGTCATTCAAAGTAAAAAGATCAACCACCTCCCATGGTTGACTTCCCCAGGAAATAGATTCTGAGATGGAGAGTTGTGTTCAAGTGGGTTATTAGTAGAGTTCTTGGGAACGATGCTGATAAAGTAGCAAGGCTAATGGGAAGAGACTGACCACTGTAATTGTATCACCCTTTATCACCACTAATAAATTGGGAAGAGACCTATTCATTTGATAAACCTCTTCTTTCCCAACATATGGAAATGCTGAGAGATTTGCTGTGACACAGTCAAGGGAATCCAGAGAGAGTCATTAATTGAGGAGGTGCCTGTAAATCAGGATTTGCTTTCTAAAGAATAGCCTTAGGCACATCAAAAATTAATTTTTAAACATTTGATGTGGCTCTGTTAACTTCTTGAGACATTTACTGTATCCTCTTTAGTTCCATTTTCTTCCCAAGTAATGAAGCCTAATTTATATATTAGTAGTTGTTATGGCTTGTACCTAAATATCACCCAAAGGCTCATGCATTTCTAGGTGGGGCTTTTGGGAGTGGCTCGATCTTGGGTGTGTGATACTGGATGAAGGGTGTGTGGTAACTGGAGTAGTCCATCAATTGGTTTAGTATAGTTCTTGGTGTGGATAATGGGAAGGCCCACACTGAGTGTGGGTGGCACCATCCAATAGGCTTGTTGCTTGCTGCTTTTCTGCCTGCTCTGCCATGGGCTGTTTCTTCTCTGCCATGCCCCCGTGCCATAGTGCCCTGCCCTAGAGCTAACCAGCTATGACCTGAGTCCTATACAAACTGTGAGCCAAAATAAACCTTTCCTCCTTTAACTTGTAGGTGTTGGGTATTGTGTCCCAGAAACAAGAAAAAATAACTACGACAATAGTTTTAGCTAATAATGGTTTCTAATAATGAAACTACATACTTTAATTCTGCTTTAGTTCAGCCCTGAGAGAAGTGAGGAGTGAGATGGGTTAATCAGAAGCCAAGCCCAGCCCCACTCCTTTTCTCCCTCTAAACTCAGTCTTATGACCCCTTTAATGTTTTTGCTAGTCATAACCTGAACATCTGCAAACCACAGAAAGAATGTTAATCTCTCCTGTTTCCTCCTTACCCTAGAATACCCACTTCCTTATCAGCACTCAGACCCTGACCTTTGCCCCTTCAATTGTCAGTATATTAAAAGAATCCTCACTAAGACAATCCCAGACCCCTGTATATTTACTCAATCCCCTTTTAAACTTTGCCCGATTCCTGGTACCATAAAACCCACTTTGAGTCTGTAACTTCAAAACCGCCGGAATTCAAGAAAAAGTATGACTAAAGTGACAAGATTGTGTGTAATAACAACATGCCTATGTAAAACTTCTTACACAACTCAAGATTCTGTTATAAGATAATGTCTTTCTAAACCATATATAAAGGATGAGCAGACAAAGACTCGGGGTTGAGAGGATTATCGCACGAGTGAACTCTTGATAGCCGGCTAATAAATGGACTCAATTTGGTTCTTTAGCATGTGGTATCTCTTTCTCACACCCAAGTGAAGCAGACAGGCCGGGTCGGCTAGTGGGGCTGGCTCGGGCTTCCACTTCAATAGTGGGGTCCGAATGTATGTTCTGGGTTCTAGTCTCCCGAATTTTCTGTGGTTTCTCTACGTAGCGCTCCACTCCTGCACTTCTTCTGTGAAATACTTTACACTGACAAGATACTCTTTAACATTTCCGAGACTGCAAATTTATACATCACATTCAAATATGTGGAGAAAGTACAACTTCTAAATTTTTCATGATTCAGCTAATCATCTTAAGAAGCCCCTTCTTTGGGTAACAGAGGGGAGAGGATACTAAATTTATTTCAACTCAGTAAATGTAATTGAATCTTATAATTCAAACAGCATCTAGTAGATAATTCAGTCTCTTCTGGATAAATCTTTGTTTTTGTGCTTTCTTCTCTCTGGTTCTGGTTCTGTCCAATATGGATCTTAAAGTATGGGGAAGGAGGTTTATGTGACCTTGAAGATGGCAGGGGAAAGGACCAGCCCCACGACTATATATATGCCTATGTCCTGTAGCATCTTCTTGTCTCCTCTAGACCCGGATGATGACACTTTTCCTCTGGCCAGTGGGTATCCCGCTGGCATCAGATCACACTGGAGTCAGAGGCTAAGGGTTCAACCTCCTACACTGGCGCCTACCTGGACTGGGTGTGTATCTGTTATTTGGTTGTAGCTCTCACCTGGGGACCACTTTGCTCTCAGCGGAATCACCTTCTTTTACAGATTTACCAGCAAACATCATCAGTTTCTCTTCATGTCTGCTCCAGTGCAGGCAGAAATTCTGGAACACTTTCCGGGCCACATAGGAAAGAATCACATCAGGGAGATTCTAATTGTATCATCCTTCTCTTTCATTGCACTTTGGCTACTTAACGAAGTTTGAGTCCAACCTTTTTTTGTTGAAATTCTCTATTCACTTCCTAGGTGATCTAATTTAGTAACATAGTTTTACATATCTATCAGTTAATGACTCCCAAATCTCTGTCTATAACCCAAACTTTCCCGCTAGACTCTAGACTTGAATACCAATTGCCTACTCAAAATCCCTATTATGATGTCTGATACTCTTCTCAAATTACTAAAATGGGCCTCTTTATCTTCCCCCAAATCTATTTCCTTTCTCAACTCAGTAAATGGCACGTGTACTCTTTCAAATACTTATGGCTACTACCTTAGCTTTATCCATGACTCTCTCCCACCTACACCAGTCCATTAGGAAATCCCCTGTGGCTCTTCTTCAAAATATATCTAATCTCTCTCTCTCTCTACATATATATATGTATATATGTATATAATATATATCTAATCTCTCTCTACATATATATGTATATAATATATATCTAATCTCTCTCTCCATTTTATATATATATATATTTATATATATATAAATAATACAGTCTGCCCTCGGCCTTGAACTCACTGTGCAGCCCAGGCTGGCCTTGAGCGCATCATGATCCTCCTACCTCAGCCGTGCAGAGGCTGGGCTTACAGGGGCGCGACACCATGCTGAACTAGACTGCTTATCTCTTGCCACCTTTCCCACTAGCCAGCTGGGCGTGAAATCATCCCAGCTTTTGGCTTAGCTTTCCAGTTCGTCCCTGTGTCTCTGAACTTGACATAAAATCTACCTTCAACATAGCATTCAGAGGGATTTTTAAAAAATGCATACATGTCACACATTCTTCTGTTCAAAAATTTTCAGAGGTGTTATCCACTTCCTGTGTCTGCCACCCTCTTTACCGAGTACTCAGATGGCTTGTCCCTTACCTTCTTTGGATCTCTGCTCAAATAATCACCTCACAGTTAGCCTTTCTCTGACCACTTTAGGGATCAGTTTAAAATGGCAGCCCTCCCCCCAACTGAAACTTCCTGCCCCATTTTACTGCTTTACTTTCTATAGCACATATCTTGACACATTTTGTGTTTATTTATTCACTGTCTCTTTTCTTCAGGTAAAAGTTAGACTCTATATGAGCAGGTACTTAATTCTGTCAATTACCTTATCCCGGGTGCCTAGAACAGCACCTGGCATGTAATGAGTGCTCAGCAAATTTCAAGGGATATAACGTCTTACCATAGTGCTCACGGTAAGTTCCTGAACTTTTCCAGCAGAGCTTTTGCTCCAGCCCCCTATTCTGGATCCCTAATGGTACCAGCAACACTTGTTGATGACTTCCAGGAGTCTGTTGGGGGAATCTTTCTTCCTTTTTGGTCTAGGGGTTTAATTTTTAACATCTGATTTGTGAAGAAAATAGGATGGTATCTTAATAATGAAAATTCCAAGATTTTGAAATTTATACCATTATAAAGATTTGACTAAAGGCTAAGTTTAGGACAATTCTCAGACCTGCTTTTACAAATTCACTCAGCTATTACTAACGTACAAGAGGATGTGATTTGTTAGATGTAGGTATAAATTTGGGGAAAAAGGGGGAGATAATACTACCAAAAATGTTAAATAATGTATGCCGACTCGCTGCCAAAAACATCATGTATACTTCCTTCGCAATATCCCTGCACAGTAGATAGCAGCATGTCTGCTTTACCGATGGGGAAACCATGGTCTAAGTTATTGGTTACTTGGTCAGAGTTGTAGGGTTGGTGAGGGAGCTCAGAGGGAGCTGCTGAGTCTACATTTTTCCGTGATAACATGCAGTATTCACAGTTATCTCCAAAAGGATATCCTCAGCCTACTTGTTTTTGAAAACTATTTGCCAAGCTGATTTAAAATAATCCTAAAAGCCTTTCAAAGAAACATAGCAGGATAGCTTCTTATAGAAAGAACTAAAAGAGCCCATAGTTTTTTTGACTATGCATGTCATCAATCTTATTTGTCCAGGACTATGTGCTGGCTAATGGTCACATTGCTTCTTCAATTACCGCAATTATAGGCAGATCTTTCATCTGGAACAGCAAGGGTGGCCTTTGGCAGCACAGAGAGGTGGAACGGACAACACGGTATGCCACATGGGAAGCCTGTGACATGCCTGCACCCTGAGCTGTGCAGAAGCAGCAGGACAATGAAAGGAGAGGAAAGGTAATTACCTATGTACAAATGATGGCTACTGAAAACCATGCTCCCCACAGCGGTTAGAACTGGGGTTTTATGACTCAGTATTAGCACAGCAGGACTTAATGCTGATAGCCTGAGGGGGAAAGCTATGTCTTTTGTTTTGGTGCCCTGCCTCTGTGGTGTTTCTCATTGTCCTGCTGTGTTTCTTAAAGGCCTTAGGGGGCAGTCATCCGTCGGGGTGGCATTGATCATGCCCACTCATAACTTAGGCCTGTTACCTCAAGTCATATTGCATCGTTTCTCTGAAGCTACATAAATTCTATAATCCCCTTTTCTGGGATCTGGTTACCTCCTTAAGTGATTCCGCACACGGCAACACTTGGGTAAAGGTAGCCTGCTCTTTCCTAAAGCTATACACTCATGCCTGCCAAACCATGGGCCAGGAAGAAAAAAATATACCCCACAAATCACTTCCTGCAGTGATTTGAAAATAACATGACTCATTAGTATTCATAGGTGGAAAACGGAATTTGCTGCTTGTGTTCAGGTTTCAAAGAAGTGTAGAGGTCTCCCTGTAAGAGAGAAAGAAGCAGCCCTCAGAATCACTTTCAGGTGTTAAAATCTCTGTACGCTACACCCTTTCCTAATTAATACCAATTGTGCATTCTGCAGTATATTCCCTCAGCACTTCTAGGTTGTGGATGTATTTATTATCATCTTGTTTGAGGAAGAAGACAGTGATTGACAATGACTGTCTTTACAAATCCCAAGTGGTGTATAATTTGGTTTTCTAATTGTGAATGCACAATCTGCTTCCTCCTTCAGCTAAACTCCTATGAGCTGACATGCTTGTCACTGTGGAATTATGTTTCTCAGCGAAGTCTTGAGTCTGCTGTACACCACTTGTGAGGACACAATTTGAAAGTTCTCAGCGTTGCGGAGTTCTTACACATATCAGCAGGCGGTTATAATCCATGATCGCAAGTGCTATTGTAGATGTGCTAAGAGGAGAGGGGCAGAGGAAGCAAAGGTCAGGCCAGTAGAAACTTCACAGAGAAAGGTAAAGCTTGAGTTGAGTACTGAAAGATGCATAAGAGCTCGGCCACAAATGAGGGAGGAGGGCATGAATGGCATATGGAACGTCTTGGAACAGCAGGCCTATTTGGGAAATGGTGGTTATGGCAAATAGGCTATCTTTATAATGTTATTGTCTCTCTAGTTGGAGCCTTTTTTAAAAATACGTGGAATTTGATGTGTCCATCTAAATCCTAATAATAATTTCCTAGTACGCATGGGAGAGTGACTAATGTTAGAAAACAATTTCTGGATAGGGCTTGAGTTTAGCAAAGGTTCCTTTTTCCTTGTTACTCAGTTTCCCAATTTATAAAACATAGGCATCAACTGGCTTCTATCTAAATGTAACTGATGAGTGAAATGCGACAGAGAACCATGGTCAGTAGATGAATCCTCTGGGGCTATTCCCTGGGTAGGGCAGACACAGAGAAGTGACTCTGAGTGATCACTACGGCCTCTCCAACACCATCTATGTACACTTTAGAATGTACATTTATGTGGATGCCTCAAGACTTTGGGAAAATAAAAAGTACTTCTCACAAAATATTGGGAGCCCCCACATGTGAAAAATACTTAGAGCCCCTTGAAAATCTAGGATATACAAATGAAACCCTTACATACATGCTCAGAAGATTTGGAGTGATTAATTTTAGAAAAGAAAACCATACACAAGTCTTCATACCACCTTTCAAACTGAGAAATGGTGAGTAAAACTGAGCAAATTTTGTGTTTAAGAAAAAGAGCTATTCTCCCAAAGGTAAGAATAATTCATCACTGCAGTAGAAGAAGAGGCAACTGAGAGTGAAACTCTGAAATCTTCCTTGGGGTTCAGCTGTGGGTTTAGTTTTCCCCTGAATTTTCTGTGGCACTAATGTAGTGGCTGACATGGTTTCCATGTTTTTCTTATCATAAGCAATTTAAGTATTCCAACAAC
Source organism: Hystrix cristata (assembly GCA_004026905.1). Lineage (NCBI taxonomy): Eukaryota > Metazoa > Chordata > Mammalia > Rodentia > Hystricidae > Hystrix > Hystrix cristata. The sequence goes on from PVJO010006152.1 coordinate 27,177, forward strand.
TCTAGGAAGATACTTCATGGGGATCCAAAGGTCCTCAACAGTTCTCAGAACACAGACTGTAAGGAAGCACAGACCTAGTTTCCCTCCAAAGAACCAGCAGATAGGAGAGCAAGGAGTCCTCCCTTCTCAGCTCTTCTTGCCCACCTCAGAGGACTGAGCTTGCGTGTCGCACAGCAGGCCCTGGCAGGGAAGTCTCAACTCTCTCTCTGATTCCTTTGTGGACAATTCTCAGGCAGGACGGAGGGAGTCTCGGGGCTCAGGAAGCACAGAGCGGCTGCTGGGTGAGGCAAAGCCCTGGCTTGCATTAGCGTTTGCTTTCATAGAGGAGGCAAAGCCCCTTATTTCTCCCCTGGCTGAGAGGCAACATAAATTGATCAGAAAGTCACTGAAGAAGAAAAATGGTATGAAAAAATAACTAATTTACCTGATTTATGAAGGTCATTAACAACCTACTAGGATGTTCTGATTCAGTTGAGACAGTAAATTTTGTGTGACAAAAATGACAATTGAGAAAAAGTAAGTGGCAGAATGCAAAGGAATAAATATTTTGTTTTTCCATTGTCCTCACAGCACATCTTATTTGCTCTTTCTGTGGAACTCTTATCCTTTTCTGTGACACATGCCTGGACTCTTACAGGTTCAGTGTGAACCACGCCTTCTTGTCCTTCGTTTGAACTGACGAGTATGACTTAGTCCTCATACTCATTTTCAATTTATTTCCTTTGTCTAACAGTCTCTACTAGAGGCCGGTCAAAGTTGGACTTTGAGATTAGATGGAATATTTTTATACTGGAGGATGACAATATCCTTTGTTCTCACTTTTCTAACTAAAAATAAAAAAAGAACAACCATACAGACATTGCAAAGCTAAGGATTGTTTACCTCCATTCTATTTTTTTTCTGATAAAATATAACTGTATCTGCAAATTGTGAGGGACCTCAGCGATCATCTATTCTAATGTTTCCCAAAGAATACACAGTGTGATTCTAGATTGTATGAGTTATTTTTAATTTTAAGTATTTAAATATGTATTATAAAATTTTATTTTTTAAATTTTATTTTAAGGTACATTTTAGATGTAGATAGTGATAACATTCATCATAGGGGATCTGATGTATCTTGTTGCTTCTTTTTTTCCCATTCCCTTCCCCTCCCTCCACCTCCTCCTCCCTCCTTATTTACAAAAGCTTTGTTTCCATTTTTTCTTCCATTTCTTTCCTCTCTTGTTATAAAATTTTAAAGAGTGCAAGAATATTACTCTTTAGAGCAAATATGTACAGAAATATCACAATAATCAGAAGGTTCACTTGGACTAGTAAAGGTCGGGAAACTGACTCATCTATTCTTTTCTTTCGATGGCCAGGAAAATCGAAGCTCAAGGGCCAATGGTACATGGTGAATTCCTAGTAGAACTAGGGCTTAAACCCAGGATACAGCGCAGGAGACTCTCTGTCCACTTATCACTTTTTCATTTTCATAAATGCACATTCTGTTCTTTGCTATAATCACAAATCAAGAATTTTCTGTATTGTTGAACAAGGTATCTAATATAAAGATACAATTTGGAGAAAACTTATATAGTATCTAACTAATACTATAAAGTGATCTTGAAGGTAGTCTCAGTTGGATTTGGCTGCAGAATTGGAGGACCCTGTCAGCTGGAAGCCCTTCATGTCTGTAGCATGTACAGCCCTCTCCAGCATGCCTTCCAGGCCCTTTAGATTTTATTCTATAGTTAACGAAGAGCAGAGAACTTTAAGGAGTTAATTGGGATACCACAACAAGGCTTGTTTTCTGTGAAATCACATCTGCCATCTGCTATTCTATTCTTTCTCTTCTATAATTTTAAACTCTCTGTCTCTGCTGCAATAAAGCTCTTACAATAGTAACCATAGCAGCCACTCATTAAGTTCTTCCCTTATGTCATGCGCTGTTCTAAGTAATTTTTACTCATGTGTAAAATGATTTCCCTCATCAAATATTATGTGCAATTTAAAGATTAGAAAATAGACGCACACAGAGCTTAAGGAACTCGCTTAATAGTCGAGATTTAGTTAGAGAGTTTTGTCCCAGGCAGTCTACTCCAGTGTCACACTCTTGGTCTTGTGCTCACAGCAAATTCAAATGCAGCAATATTGACTCAAATCTTTAAAAAATTCGTCTACAATTTTTTATGAGTTTTATATTATGAAAGCACTGAAAACTTAATATAGTCTTCATATAATTTGATGACTGAATTTATTTTAAAAATAGCTTTGTAGTCTATTGTTCATGTACAGTATATTAAAATGCTATCACATGCAATTTGACAAATTCTCTTAAGCAGGATTGTATAGCCTTGAAAGTCAGTAAAAAAATTATGTGTTCCATCTGAACTAATTTTAAAATTATGGAAAACATAAAGGATAAAGTAAAAAAGTGCAAAAAGAAAATTCAGAATATAAGCAATAACATTAACAATGGTAATAATAATAGCAGCTGCATATGTCAAGAACTTCGTATGTGCCCAGCACCCTAACACTATGCTAAATACCTATTTATATGTCATCTAAATTCTCACAGTAGCCCTTTGAAGTCTTTACCTCCATTCTAATGTTACAGTGAGGCTACATTTTGTGTCCTTGTGACCAGTTAGAGGTTGCAAAACTATCAACCTGGGCCCAGGCGCAGTTGTCACATTTCTACCCCTTCCTAATTTTAGGAGCTCATAGAGCTGGCATTTGATGTCATGTTCTTTTGTTGTATTTTTTGTTTGAGTCATGAATAAAGAAAATATCAACAATTTTCCCAACTTGAATTGAATGACCATTCTCTAAGCTAGTTAGCAGGGTTAAAGAGACTTTTGGTGGCTTCTCTGTAAAAATGACTTTTAGAAACTTCCTAAGCAGTTCCATCTCAAAATTTATAGTAACATTTTCACTTTGATTTTACTTTCTGGTCCTCAGAAGTACCACATACCTCTATTAATTGCATGAGAGAGATATACAGGTCTGGATACCTCTTGAGCCATTCAAGAATCAAGTATTGTGGATTTCCAGTGTAGAGGCAATTTAGGAGAAAATAGTTCACAGTCTGAAAGGTTCTTCTCAAAATGATGTTTTGAAACTGTTCTGGTCAAGAACAGCCTCTCTAAAATAAGTTTATAACATTATTAGCTGATTATTTTGAAAGCAACATACTAATTTGGATGTCTGACTCCTTCAGTTTAAAAAAAATCTACAACTTTAATGTATACAATGTACTTAATATATATGAGGTTTATAGAAAGCTCATTCGCAAACAGTAACAAAGCAGAACCCTCCAAAAAATAGCCCCCTTAGTTTAAAAAACTATCCACTTTGTACTGGGTTGAGAGTTATTTTATTGTAATTCTGAAATTCCAGCCACGTATTCCAACATGGCCTTTCAAAACAATAGAGATCAAGTTTGTTCTGTCTGCTACATGACAGCTCTTCACATTTTTGAAGACAGCTTTCTTATTTTTCTGAATTGTCTTTGTTAAGGTTAACCAAAGGTTCTTTAAAACTTCCTTCCTCAAAAAAAAAAATACCAAGTGAATACTTCCTCCAGAGAATTTTAGTGCCGGGGATAAGCACGACTTAGTTCATTTCTAGTTTAAAAAATGGGGAATGTGCAAAGATAAAATACCATTTGGCCTATTTTCTCTTTGCAAGGCAGGATTTAGGATGATGATAAATATTTGTCTAAACTGTGCAGCTGAGCCACATGCAAATTTGCATAACGGCTCACCAGGTGATATGCTGCATGGTAATCACACACTACTTGGATCTGGACAAGGCTGGATTTTAGCAACAAACTATGACTGAATGCACCATCAGCGAGCCAGAAGGCTTCAGCTTGTCTCCTCTCACTTCAAATGGCTTTAAGGAAGAGAGAAAATGTGATAAAAGAGGTTGGGAGGCTGGTTTATTAGACTTTTTCAAGGTCGCAAATATACGGTATGTGATTTCTAGTAATTTCTAAAAGAGGTGCAAGATGTTTGTCAACAGAGTAAATATTTTGATTTGATCAGTCCAACATTTCAGTCTTTGCCAGGACTGATTTGGCCAGATGGATGATGGATTAGAGGAGGAATATGTATTAATCATGAGTCACTTCACTTGTAATTATTGATTAAATGCATCCAGGAGCCAGGTAGCTCAAAATACCTGGTTATTTAACAAGTGAACTAGAAATTTACTTGTATAGAAGGTACCAATTATGACTTTAAATACAGCAAATTCATTTTTACAGTAACTGCCGAGGATGTGGTAAGACCTACAGATAGTCCAACTTAGCAGAAAAAAACCTTTGTGTTTGAGCGAGTACTCTTTCTGCAAATCAAAGGTCTGTGTGGCGTCAGGCAGAGTGGCAGGCTCTGCAAGCCTCAGCTCCAGACATAAAAAAGAATTGGAACAATGTCTCTTGAACAGGGCCCTTCCTAGGGTCTGACAGAAGGATTCCCCTCCCACCCTCCTCTGCTTTTAGAACTTAAACTCGGATCATGCGGCATTCATGGACCCAATCTACCTATACCAGGATCAGCAACATCACACAGATTATCCAAAGTGCTATTCTTTTTTCTATTTCCCATGAAGCACAGGTTTATTTTGGTCCATCTTGTATTTTCCTGTCAAAAGTTCATGGTACTTACCACATGCCGGGTAGTGTTTTAAAATTTTACATACTTTAATTAATATTTCTCATAAATTTGTTTGAATGGATATTTTTTACTCCCATGTTAAAATATGGATTTAAATGTCCCCCTAAACTCGTGTGCCAAAGGCTTGCAAAATGCTGGCTTTTGGGATAAGAGGGCTAGGCTGGCTTGCTGCTGCAGCTGCTGCTGATTCACTGTGTCCGGCCTGTCCTGTCGCAGACTGGACTGTTTCTCCGCTGCGATGCCCCTCTGCTATGACACCTCGGCTTGGAGCCATTGGGCTGTGGACTGAAACCTGTGCGAACTGTAGCTAAAATACATCTTTCTTCATTTAACTTTGGGTGTTTGGGTATTCTCAGCAATGAATACCCATTGGTTTTTCTCAGCAATGAGAAAAATAACAAAGACAATCTTCATCAGAACACTAGAGCCGTGGAGGTCCATGTTTGTGTTCATAAGAATCCTAGAACCGGGGCTGGGGATTTAGCTCAGTGGTAGAGTGCTTGCCTCAGAAGCGCAAAGCCCTGAGTTCGATCCCCAGCACCCCCCCCCCCAGAATCCTAGAACCATGGGCTGCATTTTGAGAAACATTACTCAAATATGAGAGTTTGTGGGACTAGAAAACGTGGGTTACCTACCCAACTACTACCTCTTCCTCACTGCACTTTCAACCAAAAGAGTCTTAAGAGCTTTTCCCTGTTAAAATGAATTAATTCTGATTTGCTCGAATTTGAAATTGTAAATACCACTCTCTTGATAGGCGTCGGCATAAGAAATTACTCTGATCAATTTGATGTGATGTTAAATACTTCAGGGAATTAGTTTTAATCTGATTAAAATAACAATATGCCAAGCTGTGACTATGTTTTTGTTGGTATCTTTGCCCCTAGATTAAGATGTGTGGTGAGACAAGGTGTTTTAGCCAATTTCTCTTGCTAGGACAAAATACCTGGCACCCACAACTTAAAAGAAGAGAGGTGTACTTTGGCTCATGGTTTCAGGAGATTCATCCATGGTTAACTGGCTCCCAGGCTGAAACATCATGGTAGAAGGCTGTAGCAGAGGAAATCTGTTCAACTCATGGGATCCGGGACGCAGAGTGCAAGGGAAGATCCCAAGAGTAAGGGGCCAGGGACCAGATAAAGTCCCCAAGGTCATGTTCCCATGACCCACTTCCTCCAAGTAAGCCCCCTCTTTGAATAGCTTATTCAGCTATGAAGCCATCAATGGGTTAAAGTAATGCTCTCAGAATCCAATCACCTCTTCAGGAGTCTCTTAATCCAGTTAAATGGACAATCAGGATTAATAGCACATAATACTTGAAGCTAATAAAATTATATTGTAGCATAAACAGAACAGCCAGCACACTGAGGATGGAAGATAGAAGAAACATGTTTTTGATAATATTCTTAATGACAAAAATAACCTTTGAAATTCCTTGTCACTGGACTAGTTAATTGAGATAATTTGCCCTATAAAAACTACTTTTAATTAGATATTCTGTTAAAGCTTCTATCATTTTTATGACATAAGTTTCACTCAAGAATGCCGTAAGAAACAGAACATAAAACACAGAATTTGTTGAATAAAGTAGATTGGAAGATGGTGGCAGCTGTACCACTCTACACTGGGAATTTGAAAATATGTGAAATAGTTGCAGTTGCAAAATATTTGATCCAACTGCCAGTCATTTTTTGTGAGGCAGATTACATTCTGATTTGGCTCTAGTTTAGGGGAAATGGGAGAAAAATTTCCAGTGTATAGGGATTTGCTGCTGTTTATAGACTCCTTAAATAAGATTCTTCGAGAAAAAGACAAATCTCTGAATGTGACCCACGTGAGAACAGAGACAAAAACAGGCTTTGCCAGAAGAGGCATTTTATACCTACAGGGTGAGAACTGAGTTGACTGACAATCTTTTAATTTAAACTCTTGCAGGGCTGGAAAGCTTGGTTTCTGCTCCCTTCCCTTCAAAGCTAGCTTATGAAGCAGCAGGGAAACAGGAGAATTGTCAGAAGAGAAAATTAATAAGTTTGGCCTCAGGCCTCTTGTAAATAGCCCATTATTAATTACTCCTAAATGAAAGAGTGGTGGCTCTGTTAGCAGAGATCGAGGAAAGATACTCATGTCCCCAGTCAAGGTCACTCCCGTGCAAGGTCTTAAGGTGAAGGTCACCTAAACCCGCGGAGAGCGTTGTCAAGATACAGAGGTCAAGGGGCAGATAGTGGGTAGGAAATAAGAGTTTCAAAATTAGCAATCATGTCAAATCAAAAATCTTAGCTGTGGTTACTAATCCATGAAACTGACGAGGAGTAAATAGACCGGAAGTTTCTGTGATTACTCTGCTGTGACAGAAACACTGATTCCGGCTCAAAGCAGCCTATTGAATATCAACCCCAGAGGCAAATTGCAGGCCTCTACACAGACACCAACAGGAAGCGGGTAGCTGCACCTGTGACGCTTTCAGAGAAAACCGATTCACGTTGTTCATCTTGGTTGAGGTCGGTGGCGGGGCAGCGGACGAGGACCGTACTCCCCGTGGCCAGAGCTTGGACTTCCAGGCCGGCTGCCCTGAGAGCTGGCCGTGTGGCCTGGGCACAGAGTCCTCACAATTCCTGTCCAGCTGGGGAGGCAGCAGCAAGGGTCTCTGCTTTATCTCTCATTCTATCTCATCCCAAGTAGAGTTTCTGGCAACTATCTACCTTTAATTCTTCCGGTGTGTATCTGTGAGTTACAAGTAGATAACTTGCCTTTTGGCCACAGGTTTGCACATATGGTACCGAGAAGGAAATGCTGTCATCGCCGAGATGTCCAGAACTGGAGCCAGATGCTCCTTTTAGGAAAGAGAAGAACGAACGCTATACAAATGTGAGGTTGTTTTTTGTTGGGGGGATTCGAGTATTTTGTTCTAGCTACGAGGAAAGTGACTGAGACAGAAAGCAAGCAAGGGGCAGGGTGTATGGTGAGCAAGGCAGCCAATATAACTTTTTTATTAATATATGTTTGCAGTATATAATGTTTATATTTCTTGTGGGGAGTTGGTACATGTACAAAACTCATCTTAATTACTTTTTTCCCATCCCTTCTCTCCCCACCCTCTTCCTCCCTTCAGCTCTTGTTCCGTTCCCATTTGAGAAACATCTATCTCCTTATTTCCTATTACCTTTTTTTTTAGGTTTTGAAACAAGGTCTCACTATGTAGTTCAGGCTGGCCTTCAACTCACTATGTAGCCCAGAGTGGGCTCAAACTTGCAGTGATCCTCCCGCCTCAGCCTCCCAGGTACTGGGATTACAAGTGCGTGCCACCATGCCTGGCTATCTGTCTTTTTTGTTTTGTTCTTTATTTATATCTTGGCTTTGTCATATAAGAGAAACCAGCAGTATTTAAGCTTGTGTGTCTAAATTATTTCACTTAACATCATGGTCTGAAGGTACAGCCATTTCCCTGCAAATGACTCAAGTTTATTCTTGTTCTGGCAGCACACAATCACAATGAATGGCATTTATGGTATTTGGCTTGCTAAGGAGTGGAAAATATTAAACTGTTTTTGAATATCCAACATCGCTTTCTACCTCCCATCAGTATGGACTGCCAAACTTTAAAACTTAGAATTTTGTTTCTGGTTTAGGAATCTATGTGCTTAGTGGGGTCTCTTCTCATACCCAGGAGCTTATGTTTTAAGCCAATCAAAGCAAAGTCATAATCAATGACAGTCATTAATTTAACTATGGGCTGTGTCTACACCTCGGCCAACAAGACAGCAAGAGAACTCTGTGAGAGACTTCTGGAAAAGACTTGCCCTCCTGAGAAAATGAAATGTGTGCAGAAACGTCCTTCTACCTCTCCTGGCCTCGAGACTGACATGGGAAGAGAGCCTCAGCTGCGGCAGCGAATGGTGACCCTCCTGGAACCTCAGACCCAAAAGAACAGCAGAAAGGCGGCTGGAACCTGGGTCCCTGCTGACGCCGCACTGTCCCGTGAGCCTGGCTCTGCCCAGCCTCCCACTTCTTGGGAAGCCAGATGGTGAATGCCTGGTGGTTAAGCCCTCAACTGGGTTTCCTGTTACTCGAACCATTAAGCGTACTAAATAAGTCACAGAGACAAGGTTTTCCTTACATCCTACCTAGAGGGCCTGGTATTACATATTTATTTGTTTAAAACTCAGTCTCTTTATTGAAGTAAACAGCTGAACTTGAAGCCAGTCTCTGCACCTAGAAGTTTAAGCAAGTTACTTGACCTTCTTATGCCTCAGATTCTTTGGTCTCTAACAATAGAGGTAGCAGAAACCCACCTGATAAGGTTGCTGATCACCATGAGATTGTGTACTCGCAATAAGCATTCAACAAATGTCGACTGCTGTGCACGATTACTTTACTGATAAGCCTGGCTTCAACCTGAAGTAGAAGCTAATATTAGTATAGCACATCAGCACTCTCATTTAAAGAGCTTTCTCCTGAATTTTAAGTAAAACGGAAATGCCACTTATTCCTAGCTTTACTGTGTCAGAATTAGGCTGCTAACAAAACAGGAGTTGGTTTGGCTGCAGTGGAACCTCTTCAACGCCGTCTTTCCCCCCAGATCTGCTGGCTAAACAAGCGTAGATGTCTTCTGCAATTATCCGGGTGGCTTGGTGGGATTGTGTGATTCTCGCTGATCTGGTAATCGACGGCCAGCAGGAGACGTCTGAAGGGGGACGCTGAATACTTTCACCGTGGGAATCGACTGTGTTGGCACTACTGCTACTATATTTATTTGAATCACATAATCATTGTTACCATTCTTTCTGCTTCTGGGAATTGAATATATCTATGTCCCCAGGGTGGTATTTCAAATATCTGCAGCTCACACTGTTTTAAATCCATTCAAGGCAGCCGTAAGATGGACATAAGGGAGGCCCCAACATGCGATAGAAGGAAAGACGTGATAGTCCATGTTATACGGTGGGTTGAAAATTAGATCGTGAAACCACAGAATGTATTTTTATGAGGAAGACATGAATTCACTGGATATTGCTCAAATGTTCGATACAGTTCTCTGAAGCTGTCTTGGGCCTGAGCATGACCACTCAGGCCCAAGACATTTTATTTATTTATTTTATTTCGAACAGCAATCGCAGGCATGTTGCAGTAGTCAGTCTCCAACTAAAAGAATTACCAGTTTTCTATTAGAGCTGTGTATCTAATACTGGAAACTACGAACCTGACTTCTGCCTCAGCTATTCTTTCAAGCGTGACTCTAAATTGAGGAGATACATATGAGTGATGGGTTAGCAGTAGATAACTGATTTTGTTCATAAAAATCCCAGAGAATTGTTTTGTACAAGTTGCTTGATCTTTCTGAACTGTTACCCCTTCATCTGTGAAATGGGAATAGCAGTGTATGTATTTACCATGGGATTGTTATGGCAATTAAAACTGAATAAAGAAAATGAAGCTCAGGTCTTCTTTTCTGTTCCTCATTTGGACTTCAGTTTCCTCACCTCTAAAAAGGGAAGCAGGCTGTGAAACATGCTGCTGAAGGAGGGGTCCACTGACCTTCCCAGCCAACTGCAAGTCATCTTTCATTTTTCAATAAAGTTGAGACACTAAGAAGATTCTCCCAACCTCATGCCTACCCCAGTTCTGGGGTGGACATCCCTACTATATTCTCTCAAAGCAGCCCAAAGTACCCTTCTATTGCACTCTTTATACTCTTTTACTATTGCCTCTCCAGTGATCTTCACTCCTCGCAAAGCTATAAGCTTGTGACGTAGAGGGGCTGGCCCTGCCTCGTCACCCACAACAGTCTAGAACAGAGACTGACCTGCAAGGTGCACAAGTATCCACAGCAAAAAATGCATCCCTGAAAGGGTATCCTGTGGTTACAGTACTTTGAGATTCTGTTCCTCATACCTACAAAAAATTTATCGTGAAGCATTTTAAATAATATAATCAAACTTTATATATCTATAATCCAGATTCAGCAGTTACCAAGATCAGATCAAGATTGTGCCAAAGTTGCTTCGTTTTCCCTCCTTTTGTATTTTTTGTTGCAAATCCTGGATCCCATGTCATTTTACCCCTAAATATTTTAGGATGCATCTCTAAAAACAGGGGCTTTTTTTAAAACTTAACCACTTATTGCATCTATCTAAACATAATCAATAACAATGTGTCATCTGTTGATTAGCCAATATTCAGATTTCTCTGATCCTCTCTTGTGGCTTTTTACAACTGATTTATTCTAATTAGTGGGAAAAAAAAGTTCCACCTATCATTGGATTGGTACAATTTTAATTCCCTTTCCTGCCTCTTTTTTCTCATGCCATTGTCTTGTTGAAGAATTAGATTTAATGTCCCAGAGAATTTCCCGTATTATGGATTTGTCTGTTTTCTTGGAGTGTCATTTAATTTGCTTATCTAACTTCATATGTCATACAAAGTGGAAGTAAGCTCAAAAACTCAATTAAGGTTAAGGTTGAACTATTTTTGGCAAGAAAATTTCATGGGTTCTAGGTTCATACCTAGAACCCTAGGTACTTCATGTTCTGTCATTATCCAGAACCACACACTCAATAACCCAGATAGCCTTTTATGCAGATATCATGCCTTACTCAACTAGTTTTCTGTTGATAGAAGTTTGTCATTTTCCCCAATTGTTCATTATGACAAATAACACAGTGGATAAACTTGTACGTATGGTATATCTCTCTGACAGTGTATCTTTAATGTATCTTCCTAAGAATGGTATCGTTGTTTCTTTGATGCTAATGTATATTTTTTCTGTAGCTACTTTAAGATTTTCCTATTTTTTGGATATCAGCAATTGTACCATGATGTACGTTGGTGCACTTATCCTGCTTATGTTTACATGTTTATACTGTCTGGACTTAGAAATTCTTCTTCAAAAATTTTCAATAACACATTCAGAATTGCTATGCTAATTGTCTCCTTTCTGTTTTGAACTCTTTACATGAGACCTTCCTCTGTTCCCTATGTCTATGTTGTTCATATCTGTATTTTCATTCATTGATCCGTCTGTGCTTTATTTGGGATATTTTTGTCTGTACCATATTTCAGTTTATTTAATTGCTATTCAGCCATGTTTAATAAGCTTTTAAACCATGTAATATATTCTTAATTTAAGTTATTGTATTTTTTAATTTTATTTAATTTTTAAATAATCTAAATGCTCAGTTTTTCCTTTTTAATTTCCTTGAATATATTGAGGATAGCAGTTTTAAAAGTGGTACTCAAAAACTCCAAACTCTTGAGTTACCTTGGTATGATTTCAGAGATTTGAGAGGACTCAAATCTAGCTTCACTCACAACAAGGATTTATGGTTTTCCTTTATTCTTTGGTACAGCCCTTCTTTTCCTAATCTAAAGCCTGAGAGGTGTTTATGGGGCTTGTTCCTGCGTCCTAGATTTGGGCTCTAAATTCACCCCAGCCTTGGTTTGACCATGTCACATGTAACTGAGTTTCTTGACCTTTTAGCCACCTCCTTCAGAACTGAGAAGTACTCCTGTTAGACAAGTAGCCACAATTATACAGCTGTCTTCCTGTATTTCCTTTTCTATCTTAACCTTGTCATGACCATTTTTGTCTGCTTCCCTCTTACACATTTTGAAATGTTTTCTTCCTACTTTCCAGGTGTTCTTGGTGTCAGGAGTGGTCAGGATATTTATGCTCGCCATTACTGGGAGCAGAGGTGCTTTGGCAACTTTTTAAAAAATAAATTTGTCCAATTAATGAATTTTACCTGTCATTTTGATACCCACTTCTTATATTTAAATTTGCAATTTCCTATGCCTGTAACGTCCTACAGTGAAATTGTCCATTTCGCATAGACGTTGCACAGAAGACCTCCCAACTACATCTTCTGCTCGGCTATGTAAGTTAAAAGCATTGCAGTTTCCCCAAAGAGCTGTTGATTAGAAGTTGTTCCAGGGTCTGTGTACTAGGACAATTTATTAGTCACTTTACTGTTGCTAGGACAAAACACTTTGCACCTGCAACTTAAAGGAGGAAGGGTTAATGTTGGCTCATGGCTTTCAGAGGATTCAGTTACTGATCGGCTGACTCCTAACTGAGGAGGGCAGAAGCAGCATGGTAGAAGGACCTGGCAGAGGAACGCGGTCCAACTCCTGACAGTCAGAAAGCAGAGTGCAAAGGCAGGAGCCAGGGAGGGAGACGTACCCCCTGAAGGCGCACCTCCAGTGACACACATCTTCCAGCCAGGCCCCACTTCCCAGCAGCAGATTGAGCTGTGAATCAGCAATGGATTGATCCACTGATGAGTATAGTGCCCCCATGATCCAATCACCTCCCCAAAGCCCCGTCTATGAACACGTGAGACTTTCTGGGATAGTCTAGGTCTAAACCATAACAGACACGTTTTTGAATCCAGTACACCAAGCTACACAGTGAAATTTTCCATCAGTGTAAATGAAGTTTCTCATAATCAACTTACTGAGATTTTCTTCTATCTTAAAATTAATTCAGATGGATCTGTTCCTGGGACATTATACTTGATTAATAGCTTTAAAAATTATCATACAGATTAACCCCTCCAATACATAGCCATTGTATATTATGTGCACATCTGCAAAAGAAACTATGGAGTTTCTTACTTTATGCAGTATTTTCTAACTATGCAGGCAGCTTACTTTTGTTTCTACTTTTGTGTTATATCTAAATGAATGATTGTTTTGAAGTTTGGGAAAAATCGCTTTCATTCAACACAAGAGGGTGGAAAAGCTCAAGGCAAATGGCAGAGAGATATGCAGCCCCCAGACTGGCCACGGCAAGGCTGCGGCTGGAGCTGGCTGCTGAGGTGGGCTCACTAACCTCAGCATTTTCACTTTTTCCTTTCTGCTCTGGGCTCTCATTTTTTTCTTTTCCTCCCATTAATGCTTAGGGGACATACATCAGAATCCAGAATGAGAATGGAATAAGTTCCCCACTTCATCTCTGGTCAATTGAAATGGCATTGCCCAAATCAGTTGTAAAAATTGGGGTCACCCCCAAAAGCAAAGTATGGTATCTCATCAACGGCTCATCTGCTTATAAAGAGGCTGTGGGGATATACCCCATGCCTACTGAAGCAAAGGAAAAGAGTCTTGGAGAAATGTGTCGGAGCAGAGAGAAAGGGCAGCTACGTGACTATCTGCTCATCTATTCACCATTTTGGGTGTGTGCAGGAGTACTGGGAAAGAGCCACTGTGCTCTTAACCCCAAGAGAGCTTGCCCTGGGGGCAAGGAGGCTCCAACAACCAAAGACTGAATGACAGCTGTGGTCTGGACTTATGACAAGAAGTTATTAAGGAGGTTAGAAGAGGCCAGACTGGTGTCAGATCTACTTATCTCTGCACGGTGCCAAGGTTAGCTGAAAGACTTCTTCCTGTATGCCCCTACCCCGGCCATGCATGGCCAGTGAAGGGAAGAAAAGATTCCTTTCCTCACCCATTGCTAGGTTCATGGCTGGGCCCCCATAACAAAAGATAGATTAACAAGAGAAAAAGCACAGAAAATGCCTAATGTAAATTTTGCATGATGCAAGAGTCTTCAGAAGTGAAGACCCCCAAACCAGAGAAAGCTCTGTGTTTTTCTGGATAGTCATGTAGAAATATGCTCGGAAGACAAAGGGGTGTGATTTAATAGTAATAACTGGGGAGAGGGGGATTTAACAAGTCTGGATTTCTTTCTGAACCTGGATTTGTTTTTTAAATCTTTATTCTTTTCCTTTGGATATTGGGAGGATTCCTCTGGAATGAGTGTCTAGTGACTCACTTCGGAGAAAAGTCAGAATTCTTTTATGTTCTATATCAGGGGAGAATGGCAGAAAAAGGTCAGGAAGAACTTCTTGCCTCTGTTGTTTCTTCAAATGCCAGTACGTGACATTCTGCAGTCAGGTGTCCTTAACTCTGTCACCAGTTAATATTACCATGAGAACTAGTCACAATTAATATAAAGGACCGTATTTAGTAGCTCCTCAAATAATGCACATATGCTCTTCTTTTGTTCCCTTCAATGAGACCAGGAAGGCACCCTGGTGTAGATACTTTCTAAAAGGTGAACCCCTAGAGTTGAGAACTTCCAAACTCCTACAGGAGGAGGTAAGAGAGGTATTTCAGAAGCAGACCATACTTCTTCTGCTTTTGGGTAATGGTGGGAACAGAGGGATCAAAAGCCAGACCACACCTCTTTGCCAGGTCCGGACCCACCAAGTCTAATCAAATAGAGAACTGTTTAAATCAGTGAAGCTTTAAACTGAGCCAAAAGTATCTTGGAAGTCAATGTTTTCTGCATAAAATGTTATCATAGATACCATCCAGTCAGGAAGCATCCAATATTCAACACTGCACTAGTGGGGACAGTGATTAGAGAAAAATAAAACCACTTCACGTTTCTATACCACTAACGACGGACCAGATACAATGCCAATAACCTCTAGCAAATAGGTAAAGTCCATAATGAAAGTCTGGCAAACTTTAATTAGTGCAACCTGGGGAATTTATAGAGCATTCTCTCTGGGATGCCTTATTCCCAATCCTGAAATATAAAATAATGAACAACAGAATTCAGAGACTTGCGACTCTTTGTTTCAGGAATAATATGGATAGCAGGATTTAGTAAGATCTGCTAATATCAAATACTTTCTAAGAATGAGCTTTATTAAGTTAGCTGCAAGACTTCTTTCACATTTCGATGCCTCCCTTTACATTTATAAAATAATTTAAACATCATCTCTTTTCCCTGTCCACTGCTATGTTCTTTTGCTTTTCACATTTCAGATGAGATATTTACAATTTGTAAATTTCTTTCTCATAGTAAGAAATCAGCCCCAGAGAGTCTTTTATCAGTAGAAAACTTGGCACCATTTGTCTAAAGGAAAGTTTTCCTCCAGATAAGGAATATTTAACTATTCTTGTGCTCAACTCTTCACTTTTCTAAGATTATTTCCTAAGCCTCACCTGGGTCCGGTGTTGCTATTCACAATGGCCTTTATAAACTCTGAGGAATTTAAACTTCCTTCAGTAAACCCCAATTTTTGTAAGCTGATCCTGTACTTTTACATCACTGCCAGGTACTGGCCTAGGGTGATACTTCATTTTAATAAACATTAATTGCTACATTAATCCAGTTCATTTTCTGTGAGGATTGCCATTTACTGCTCTTTTAAAAATCTTTCCATTGGGCTGTGTATACACAGCCTGTAAACAAAAGCAGCTGCTGAACTTGTTCAGACTATAACCATTTGGGATGCGCCATCTAGCTTTTTTTCCCAAATTAATTAGGGCAAATGAGACTGATTACTCCACATTTGATAGAGCTGGAGTCCACACAGGAGGCGCCTTACACAAGAAAGTCTGTCTCTTTATGCTCAGGACGACCTGTCTAACTCAACCTCATCATCATGTTCCCCACCTCCGGTAGAGATCAATTATTAATAGCCAATTGTTTCTAGGGAATGATAAATCCACCCTGATGATACTGCTCACATTAGAAATTCTCTTGCTCCTCTATGGAGTAATTTTAATCAGATGCTGGGGACGGGGAATGCCAGGCATTTCTGCCTGGTTTGAAACAGCCAAACTAAAAACAGTCACACGTGTAGCTACTGAAGGGAACGGCAAATTTGTCTGTTGAAGGTTGTTAAGGACAACCGGCTCTCTAGAAAGGGATTGCAAATTGTATTTTGAACAGCAATCCTTCTGAGCATATTCTGTTTAATGAAAATCAAAGACATACTGAAATAAAAACACATAGTAACATTTTCCCTTCAGTTATGTTTAAGCGATATCCTTAATCAGAAAGAAAGAAAGAAATTGGAATTGTATTCAGAGAGCACCTTTCTCCTTAAAAACCAATAAACTCCCTAACCATCATAGCACTCTATCATGACAATACTGAGGATTCAAAATGTGGTTTGTTAAGTTACAATGGCTAGTTCTTCAAATGTGTATGAAAATGTCATTTCATCGAGTCAGTTTAGTTACAGAGATTAAACTCTGATTTTTCCCCTCTTGTTGCCTTCTCCCTATTTCTTTGATCAAATCCTGCCACGGAAACTTGATAGATTGTAATTGTAGGAGGACTTGGAGCATATGAGAGGCAAAAAAACAATAATGCAAGCTGAAGGAAGTTATTTGAAAAGACACATCAACTATTTTAGTATTTTTCTTAGGTGGCTGCGTCATTCCAAAATCAAAAGAGTTCTCAATGGAGATGTACTAATATATGATGGTTCTAAAACTCTCATCTAGCCACTGAGGAGGCAGCCTAATGCTCAGGGAGTTGGTAAGGATCATCTAAAACTTCTGGGTCATTTGTGAAAGTTTTTGGTGACTTGCATATATCACACCTGTTCTGCTTTTGCTTTAGTAGATGACAAAATGCTAGGTATCTCAGATATTTAAAAATTCCATTTTCTGAAGTTTTAAATTAGTTTATACGTTTTATACTAATATCTAAATGAATATTCACCCGAAGGGTAAGACTGCTACAGAAGAAACAGATGTGTTCATTCATAATCATTGTATAAAGACTGCTCAACTGCAATGAGTGAAAAGTAAGTTTTAATGTCTTAAGGTTATTATTATATGTAACATAATGCATCTTAAAAGACTTCTGCATCTTCTGGTTATCTTTGCTATATAACAACTACTTGAAAACTTAGTGACGTAAAACAGGGGCATGTGTTAACGCATCAGGACGGTACAACTAAATCTAAGTGGTATTTATAATGAAAACAAGCTAGATTTAAAATCTGACATTTTACAGTTATAAGGTTAAAAATAATCGCAATAATGACAGTAATAACTGATAGCTAGAAATAGTTAACATTAATTTAAAAAAATGCTTATTCCAGACCAGATATCTTGCTGAGAACTTTGTGTGTGTGCTTGTATTGTTTTCAGCAATCCCAAGTTAGAAACGGTGATTGTCCCGTCTCATGGACGCCCCACAGTAAGCAGCGGAACCTGAACAGACTTGGTTTCATGCTGACTCTTACCGACAGTGAAAGCTCCTCCGGTTTCCTGAGAGTTCTCGGCTAAGCACTAGGGATAATCATTCTCACTTGAGGGAGTACAAATGAGATCGTGTACGTAAAACATGGATTGGAGCACAGTAGGCACTCCACAGATGGTAATTCTGCTTAGGAGGAAGGGCTCCGTCACAGCCTGGGTGGCCTAGGTGCTAACTGCCTGCTCATTCAACCAATGTGTGTGTGTGTGTTGCATAGTTACGGTCAGCAATGGCTGGAAAGGGCCTCAGAAAGCTATTTCTATCCCTTGTTTAAAGCTGAAAAAAGCTATTAGAAAGCCAGACGGCTGACCCGGAGTTACAGAGCTAATAAATGGCAGAACTGAGGCCAACTTCAAGACTAGTGCTCTGCTAGAATGTGATACTGCCTGTCGACGTCTTCGTAAATTTCAAGAATATGAAAAAATGAGCTAATGATTAGATAAATAATACTTGCCAATACTTCATGTTTTATATTGGTAATCTGATAATTAAATTTAGTTTTTATTAAACAATTACTACTTGTGCATATTTGCATGTATTTCCACGTGCCTGAAACTGGAATTTCATGCTGTCCTCAGTGAGTGTTAAGTTGCGAGGCAGTAACTCACCCTGCTGGGGCTGATTATGACACCTAATAACGCGCACGCTGCACACTCCTGCTTAGACTAATTATGCCCATAAATCTCCTCAGAGAAGTGTAAAATTCTCACTACTTAAACGATAAAACAACTAATCTTTCCTTCGTGTCCTTCCAAGATAATAAGATCATCACAACCGCTGCTCTTGAAGGATGTTTTATGATAATTAATGACGCTACAAAGACCGAGGCCCTAAAGATTACAGAACCATGTTTGGAAACTGAGGAAGAGCAGAAGTTTTCGAGAGAATAAATAAGAATGTGGAAGGTCTAGCTTTAAATTTCTAGGGCAATTTTTTTTCCAATTTAGCCCGATTTGCAAAATTATAATCCAGAAGGTGATCTTTAGACATGTTGGTAAATACACTATGTAAACTATGTAAGGAGTAAAAAAGCCGTGTAAGTAGTTCATTTCATGATTCATTCATTTATTCAACAAATCCTCACACCGGGGATAAAATTACCAACAGGACAGACATCATGACTACCTCACAGAGTTTGCAGGCCAGAGTACATGAAGCTATACAGACACTCTAAATATCCTGCGACTTGCAAGTCTCTCCGAACACGGCACGGCGACACTTTACCACGACCTCTTTAGCCACAGCCACGATGGGCGGCTCGCAGCTACCACATAGCTTAGGAACTCAAGTATGTCTCCAAGACATGAGCCATGAACATTTGTTACATCCCATGTCTTTATTTTTTCGCTGGGATGGCCATTTTGCTGGTGTATTAGTCAGGGCTCAATCAGGAGATAGAAACTGTACTTAGTATTTGAACTGAGAGATTTTAATATAAAGAATGGTTTTCTGTGTGTGGTGCTGCACATCTGGAATCCCAGCTACTCAGGAGGCGGAGACAGGAGGACCCCAAATTCAAGGCTAGCCTGGTCCACTTAGCAAGAGCCTCCTTTAAAAAACAATGTGTGTTGGGAGATGGTGTGCTAGAGATACAGCTCAATGGTAGTCTAGCACATCGGAGGCTCTGGCTTCAATTCCTACCACCAAACAAAGCGTACGATTGTAAAAATAAAACCCAGAAAGCAGCTGCTATCCACGGGGCTGAAGGAACAAAGGTAAAAGGCCGGAGGTATTAAAATTTAGAAACGTGGAGGAGGGACACTCTGGAGTCCCAGATTTCTGAGATTTCTGGGGGAAGGGCACAGCTCGGCAGGTGCTGTTATCTCCGGAGAGAGGGGTTGTGACAGAGCTGGTTCCGTTGCTGTTGGGAAAACCAAACACAGATGCAGCTGCTTCTAGGAACTGCTGATGCTGGGATGCAGAATGTTTCTGAGCTGTCTTACCAGCAACGGGAAAGCACACAAAGCCGCTGGGACCAAACCGAAGGGGAGCAAGTCCTCACCCTCCCTCAGTCTCGCAGGCTCCCCTCGCGCCCCCTACTGGCAGAGTCTACCAGGGAACCTGCTGACCAAGCAGGTGGTTTTCTGCATCCCCGCTACAGCCTCACAAAACAGAGTATCCAAGAATGAATTTGAAACCAAAAGGTGATGATTTAATAATAGGACACATAGAAAGCCAACAGAATGGCCCCTGGATTCTGCCGTCCTGATACCACTAATTTCAGAGATACTCTTGGCCTTCTTTGTGGTCCTGTGGGACAGCGTCCCCTTTTATGTTGGGACAGAGGCCCCCGGGAGGGAGCTTCTGCACCTTTTTTGTTCTCTTGAGCTCAGAGAATGACACAGAAGAACTCTTTGGGGGAGGACCCCGACACAATAGAGAAGCTGTTTGCATGCTTTTCTAAAACACATTTTTAAATATTAAAATTTTGGTGGGTTATACTCAAGATATCAAAATATTAAACTACTCCAATAATACAAAACTAGAATCAATAATCACAAATATCTAACAGTAAAACAGGGTTTAAAACTGCAGAAGCAAAAGATAAAATTGTAGTAAACCTACTAGGTACTAATGGGTCCTTCAGCACTGGGTAACTATTTGTGGAAAATTATTTTTCCCCTGAGCATGCTCATTTATATTTTCTTATATTCTTCAGATAACTACTATGTTTCCTGGGGACACTGATACCTCTAATGTCCTGAATGTACCACACCTCTAGCATCCTCCTCGTGTTAAGTTGTACTTTGCTTTAGCTGCATCAGATGAGACTTTCAGTCTGATGTTCCAGCGTACAGGTAACCCCATAATAGCTAGTTTCCTCAGTTGTAGTAAAAATACACTTTTACAGAACAAAATTTACAATGCACTCTTGCATGTTTTCACAATGAGAATGTAGGCAGGCAACTCACTTGCCCAAGGATAATGTCTGATCTTTCAAGTACCAATATAAAAGGGGACACTGTCCCACAGGACCACAAAGAAGGCCAAGAGTATCTCTGAAATTAGTGGTATCAGGACGGCAGAGTCCAGGGGCCATTCTGTTGGCTTTCTATGTGTTTTATTATTAAATCATCACCTTTTAGTTTCAAATTCATTCTTGAATACTCTGTTTTGTGAGGCTGTAATTGGGATTCAGAAAAAATTGAGATGGAAGGAGGACTAAGATTCCTAACATGAAGAAATGATAAATACTTAAGGAGATGGAAAGGCTAGTTGCCTTGACTTGTTTGTTATACATTGCATACTTATGTCACATTATCATACTCTGTCACATAAATGTGTATAACTACTATATGTCACTAAAAATATTGTTGAAAAACATGTTGAGATTGTGAGTTATGGCTTAGGAAGAGATAATGGTAGTTGCAATGTGTCAGGGAAGGGTAAAAGGGTCAGAAAAATATAACTGCTGAACACTCTTGTAGAAGTGACAGTAATGAAACTTAATTCCGTGAACTTTAGGTTTCAAATATTCATGTTAATATGGAAGAAATGGCACAACGATGTGATCCTGTTTAGAAATATGGCAACTATTCTGAATAGTAACATTTTTTTCTTTGAAAAACTTTCAGAGACAGACCAATTTGATAGATAAAAGTAGCAGCTATAGATGGATTCCGTCTGTGTCCATAGCCTGTCACTGCTTTAGGTTTTCAGTCATCAGGGCAAACCCAAACTACAGCCCTGACCTGTACTGCATACTGCGCAATAGACACCGGGCACATGTAGCTTTGTAAATTTAAACTTAAATAAAGTAAAAGATTCAGTACTTGAATTGCACTAGCCACATTCTATGTAATCAGTAGCCATATGTAGCTAGTCATTACCATATCTGATAGCACACGTACTGGACTCTTCTATCACTGCAGAAAATTCTTGAAGATGGTATTGATGGACTATACCTATAGTTAGTAGCACCACTCACTGAGCTAGTGCAGCCTAACTGTTTCTGGAATTCTAACTGAAGAATAGGAACATTAAAGAAAATAGAATAAGGAGATAATAGTTATTGATTTTCTTTCCATATTGCCACATCTAAAAGAGATAAATTCTCATTCTCCATTATTAATTAGAGATTGGTGGGCCGAGATGAGAAGGGTTGTCATCAAATACCCCACAGTCGTGGCAAACCTACAGCATACGTGGCGGATTATTTGTATCACTGAAAGCTCTAAAAGGTTCGCCATCACTGTCCTAGAATATTTAGGACCTAGAGGATAATAGATCTCAAGAAATCCACCCCAAATCATCTTATCTGAAGATTTTACAACTTCAAATAGGGGCACTGAAAGTGAGGGACAAAGATTTCACAGGACTCATGATACATCTGTGTGCAACATCTACTTGGATAACCTACGTTTTGCAAGAGTTAAACATTCCTCAGGGGTATTTTTGTCCGGAATATAACCACTGCTGTATCCTGAGGCAACACAGGAAGCAGTTAACCTGCCTACTACAGAAGCAATTGATAGAACCATCAGTGGTCCCCTCTCCCCCCACATAGGCGACCAAAAGTCCTCAGGATGCTGATGATGCCTAGTGAAAGAGGAGGCCACAATTTTCCAGCAAGCATCACAACAATCTGAAGAGTCTGGCAAGCTTACTTCTGTTCTTCAGTCAGGAAACTGAGGCTTGCAAATTTTAAATAACTTGTTCAGGGTCTTAAAGGGAGGAAGTAAATCTAAGATTTAGAAAAAAACAAAAAGGAGAAGGAGGAGGAAGAAGAAGGGGAAGAGGGTGAAAATTTCCTTCTCCTAACCACACTGTCTCCAGATGGGGAGTAGGGCAGATCCTGTGAAATTTTTTTCTAAGGAATCCGTACTTTGTTGTTCTGTTGTTCTGTTACCAGCTATGTTATTTTGAGACACCTTGTGTCGATGGAGGACAGCACCTTTCAAAAGTGGAAGAGCCCACAGGGAACTGTTTTCCAACTCCCTATCGACGCTTGGCTCTGAGCAACCAAGGGTGCCAACAGAAGGAGCTGTGTTGCTGTTGTTTGGCATGCTAACAGACACCTGTATAAAAAAAGAACTTGGAAAAACATCATTCACATTCCATCTGCCTTTCGCCACTCACCTTTTATTTTCTAGGTTACAAGTCAGCCAGCAAAGGCCGCAGCTCAGAAGCCTTCCTGCCCTTCCCTCGAGAACACACATCGCATCTACGGAAACAGCTGACTGGGGCCGCACAGGTCACGGTGACGCGGCGAGCTGAGACCAACGTGAGGACCTCATTCATGACACTTACAGGTTCCACAGTGTTCACGTAGGGCAGAGTCACTGCAGACCTCACAGGATTCCCTCATCTGGGAATCTTCTGCCGAAAGGATGACTTGACAGGCTGAGCAGCAGCAGCAGCAGCAGCAGCAGCAGCAGCAGCAGCAGCAGCAGCAGCAGCAGCAGCAGCTCTTTTGTGCAGGGAGATGTGTTTTTGTAGCTTACATTCTAGCTTTAGATACTAATGTCATTTTTATTCGAACCAGAATAAGCCGTTTTCTCTTAGGCATGAGGCTGTCATAAATGTCAAAATAAATGAAAGATCCTTGGAAAATTCTCTTAAAAGCCTAAGATATTTTCTGCCTAGATTTTGGAGCCCAGAATTCTACATGTTTATTTCGTAAAACATGATTTTCCTTTCTGACTTGCTTTTGAATGTTTGCCTTTAATGAACACCCGTACAATAGCATGGTTCAGTGTTACCCATGTGACATACGTCTGAAAAATTTCTACTGAGCTATGACATGAGAAGATGCATTATTCTGCAGCCACTTGTTCTAATTCAGGCAGCTTTGTATAGTAAAGAGAGAGGAGTAATGGCAGGCGTAAGCAAAACAATGACTTCTAATCTGTGCAAAAGCTAATTTGCTAATTTGATATACAGGAAATGTAATATATTTTGATCCTATTGAAGCATATCATTCATTGTCTTGTGAAATCTTATTTGCAAAATTAATTTAAATAGTCTTGGAAGAGAGCTGACTGAAGGACTGTAAACAAGAGTGGCAATAAACGGCAAAACTGTAAGTGAGAAGCTGCTTCAGCACATTGGCAATGAAGGCAGGCAGGCTCGGCAGTCTTGACAGACACGAGGACAAGTGGGAAGGGAGAGTGCGCAAGTTAACTAAAGGCCACCAAGAAGCTAACGCGGAAGTGGGTTCTCGGCATCTCATTGTCCTCCCGCGACCAGCTGTGACTGACATCATGTGTTTTTGTTTGCTTGTTTTTTGAAGGGGCAGAGTGGGAAGGAAGCCTTTCTCTCTGCCGATTTTACAGCCAGCTACACACTTCTTCTGCCATCTCCCAGCCACCGAATCTTAGCCGGACCCGGGGCCTAGTGTGGGTCTGGCGCAGGCTGTCTTTGGTAACCACGCAGCCCTCCCAGAGTCTTCACCCTTGCTCAAAGGTTTTTTTCCTTAGAGTGGGCGTTAAATGGAACACTGGTTTTAGTCCTTGGCTAGAAAAATACGAAATGTGATTAGGAAATATGGCAAATGTTTAAATTTTTAAAAAATTTATTACAGTAAAAGACATACTACCTTAATCCACCTCAGGATGCTCACACTTAATTTGAACACACTTAGGCCTTCGTTCTTATTTCTTTCTGAGGCAATTCCTGAAGTTCTGTTTTGTGAGTATATTTAGTTGTGCCATGGCTGCCTCAGTGTCCTGGATCGATTCAAAACATTTACTTTTCATGGTCATTTTGAGTTTAGAGAAGAACTGGAAGTGACATGGTGCCAGGTCCAGTGACTGAGGTAAACAAGGACACAACACAGTGTTTTTATTGGATGGAAATTGTTTTAAACTGTTCTTCAATGAGGGACAATCATAAACTATGATTAATGCTGAAATTAAGAATTTTACTACAGTAAAAGACACATTGCCGCTAATAATACTCAAAATATTCAGAATACTTCCCTTTGCTTCAAGTACACTTATCTTGGCAATGTGTCGTTTATTGTAGCAAGTTTGTGTTTTAATTTGGACATTCACTGTATCTTTCGATCACCCCCTGTATTTATGAGTACTTGCTATGTGCTAGGCATTATTCTAGGATCTGATTTCTACTCTGTGAACACAGATCTGTCTCAGCTTGCAAGATGGTCCTTGTCCTTTAGTGTAGCATGAATACAGGTACAGTCAGTCCTCCATATCTGAGGTTTCTGCATCCAGAGATTCAACCAGCAGCAGATGGAAACTATTTTTTAAAAATTGTATTTGTATAGAATATGTATAGAATTTTTTGGTCATTATCTCTTAAACAGTACAACAACTATTTCCATATAGCACTCACATTGTATTAGGTCTCACAAGTAATGAAGAGGCAAGCTAAAGTATACAGAGGGGTGTAGGCCTTGAGCATCTGGGGAGTTTGGTACCTGAGGAAGGTCATAGAACCAATCCCCCGTGCGTCCCAGGGACAGCTACTTTTGTAATACACTAGTGGTTCCCCACTCAGAGACCACAGTCTTGCCTCTAGCCAGTCATCTTGCAAATCCGTGATAAAGCAAAGAATTTCAAGGGACTTTCCTATGACTATGCTTTGGAAGCAAATGGAAAGTGCCAAAGAGTTGTCTGAGGCCACAGTCACTCTCAAAGTCAAACCTATATTGCACCACAGAGGGGGATAGGTTAGAGTCTCCATTTGATATGTAGATATTCAGAAAATTGAGCCATGCTCAAGGACACAAAACTAATTAAAATATTTATTTTTTACCCCAAAGAAGACTAGATCCCCAATCTGCTGTAGCTGTCCTGAAAGGTGGTCATGTCTGTGATGGCCTGTCATTACTGGATCTGTTACAGGACACGTTGGTACATGCTGGAGCTCCAGGCAGGGGAGGCACCAGAAATTCCACACATCTCAGAAGTATGCAAATTAAGAACACATTTGTATTCACAATTACTGGTTTCATAGCAAATGCTGTCCCAAATACACTCCACTCTAGTCATTTTGTGGTGAGAGCAAGTCTTCATGCATGGTAAAAACAGAGGCCACAAGACATGCTCCACATCAGGCAATATTTTGAAATAAGTTACTAAAGGTCACATGACTTTGGTTTACCGTAAACCATATGCCCACTGTGAAGAAATTTGCCACAGTAAGAATGTATGTGTACCAGTTACAAAGATAGTTTATGATCTTTGAAAAAAATCCAATGGACATAATCAGGCTCAGCTATGCTATAATCTACACTTTAACTTCTTGGGGTAAAAACTAATGAGTAGCTCAAATAGCCAAGATATGTTTACGGAATTTAAAACCAGTAAATCAAAGAGAGATCTAGAGTCTCATTTTCATTGGGGTGCTATTCACAATAGTCAGAAAATGGAGGCAACCTATAGGTCCCTCAGTGGATGAACAGACACAATTTGGTATATATACAAAATGAAATACTACTCAGTCTTTAAAAAGGAAGAATATTTGTCATTTATAATAACATAGATAGTACTGGAGAACATTATGGTAATTTTAAAAAAGCCAGTGACAAAAACATGAATACTGCATGTTCTAATTTATTCTATGTGGAAGCAGAAAATCGAATGGTGGTTATTAGAGGTAAGGGTCAGGGGGATGGAGCTTTGAGAGTCAAAGGATTCAAAGCTTCAGGTAAGAGGAATAAGAGTTTTTCTTATTCCTTTGAAATTTATTGCACAGCATGGTGAATACAGAAAGTGATGATGTATTATACATTTTAAAATCACTAAGAGTCAATTTGAATGCTCTTATAAAAATTATCCAAGGTTATGGATATGTT
Source organism: Hystrix cristata (assembly GCA_004026905.1). Lineage (NCBI taxonomy): Eukaryota > Metazoa > Chordata > Mammalia > Rodentia > Hystricidae > Hystrix > Hystrix cristata. The sequence continues at coordinate 53,611 of PVJO010006152.1, forward strand.
AATTAGCTTAATTTAATTATACCACATTGTTTTTGCAAACCATAAAATCACTTTGTACCCCATGAATATACAGCTATAATTTGTCAATATACAAGTAAAAATAAAAATAAAAAAACTTATTACTTCTTGCAAAGTTTCATTTATGCAAGATGTATAAATTCTAGAGATCTGAGATACAGAATGGTGACTACAGCAAACAATACTGTATTTTATACTTGAAATTTGCCAAGTGGGTATCACTGAAGTCTTCTGGGCACAAAAGGCAGAAAAAAGGAAGGGAGGAAGGAAGGAAAGAAAAAGAAAGAAAGAAAGAAAAAAAACAGAAAGGAAGGAAGAAAAGGAAGGATGGTAGGAAGGAAGGATGAAAGGAAGGAGGGAAGGAAGGAAGGAAAGATGACAACTCTGTGAGATGATAGATATGTTATTTAATTTTGCCATGGTGAACATTTTACAATGTATACATACACTAAATGTCAAATTACACACCTTAAATATATACAATTCCTATTTGTCAATTATATCTTAATAAAGCTGAAAAAAAGAAAAAAAAAGAATCTTAATCCTGTTTATGAGATAAATAAGATTCAGTGACAAATCTCACATCTGTCTTTTGCCTCTTCAAATTTGTTGATGTTTTTACAGAATGGAAGACTAAAAGGGGGATCAGAACAGATTTTCCACCTGAGTGAACAGAAGTCATTGTTTCTGGCCAGTAAAAATGTCTCTAGGACCTAGTACAGCTGCTCTACCACCATTTCCCTCTTCCCCAATTTTATATCATTTCAACTTGTGGTAATTTAGCATCAGTCTTAGTGGTGAGAACCCTACACATGTAAAATGTCTACTTGAATTTTTTGGCCTGAAAATATCATTGACTAGAAAGGAAGCTCAGGCTTACAGTTTCAGCTCCATCATGTAAAATGCTTAAAAGTTGTATTAAAGAAAAAATTATTCAGTGATATTTTGAAAGCATAGTAAAGATTTAAGCGAGGATCATCAAAATAGGTCCAGGAGCTACTGCAGCAGGGTTATGAAGTGTGGGAGTGAGCTTGGTCCCAGCTCCAAGTACAGCGTGGGCAAGTGGGAATTCACCTCCAAGGAGCAGGGTGGGGGCTGTGAAGAGAGAATTACTAAGAGGAAATCTCAAGGATAAAAGGCATTCTGGCTAAATCAACCTAACAAAGTTTTTGCTCAAGACAGGCCAGTATGATCATGAGGTATGGTAGAAAAAAATAAAGATAAGTAGAAAAGAGATGAGGAAAATAGTGATTTTAAAATAGTACTACTAAGAAAACTGTCACTTTAGGAATATTATCCATATCTATACTCCATATCTTCACTCCCTAGGCTTGTTTGTGCTCCCTAGGCTTTTTGTTTTGTTTCTTCCAGACCTCTCATACCAAAATCCCTTAAAGAAACTGTAAGTTTATAACTTAAACTAGTTGGTTAGGTAGAGGGAAGCAACCTGGCCTTAAGATAAAGAAACGGATTCAAAATTTCAAAGAATGTTTTTGAGCAAAACCCCTTAGATCACCCATTTTAAAGGATACGTCCAAGAACATATATATCTCCAACCCCAGACTGTAGGGTGCCCCTCTCTCCAGGGCCTGTGCTTTATCTTCTCTGAGTGTGTACTTCTTTAACTCTGCCTAATAAAATCTGTCCAGGCCTCTTACTGACACGTCCTGAAGTTATTTTTTGTGACAAGAGTCAAGAAAGATAACTTCATGTGGGCTGAATTGAGGTCCGTATCTCTTCCTGTGGGAAACTCCTCAGTGTCATCCAGTGACATTCCAGTGTCACCTAGGGGAGGGTGCAGGATAAGGAACTTGATCAGATACTGGGGGCGGTAGTGGTGAGGTTCCTACTAGGTTGATTCGGCAGGGATTGCTATGATAGACAGGTAGGGCAAGTTTCAGAAGTCTAACCAAAATTTAAGAAAGTAAAAATAAACAGTTTTCCTCAGACTTACCAGAGAACTGAGGCTGCAAGGGAAACAGCCACATCCAGAATATCACAAGGGAAGTCTAAAGCCCCTTGATCTGTAAAGTGGAAGAAGCCATTGAATGAATTGCCGGAAGCTGAGTGTGGTCTAACCTGACAGTAAGAACATCCGGAGGCTGCATTCACGGGCTTTCCATTCAGGAGGCCCACCAAATTCTCCTGGTAAGATCTGGGCAACATTCCCCGGATACTCTGCGGGGCGAGGAGACCAGGAACCAGCGTGTTCTCCATAACGATCTACTCTCCAGGGGAAGGACTTCGCCAGATCTCAAATCTGAAACTCTAACCCAAAAGAGGGCCAAGAACTCTCCCTCATCTTGCTCCCTCTAACATTACCATGCAGTAAACAGGATATTCCATTTTCTAATGTCTATTATTAATTGAGGTATTTTTCTTAAGAACATAAGCTAATTTAAGCAATTTTTTTTTAAAGAGCTGTACTGGCTCACAAAAATGAAATTTCATGTTTAGTGTGGGCTTTGGCATGGTTTAATACCAGCCTATTTCTTTAGGTGATTCCCTCAGTGCTGCCTTTATTAATTTCTGTGCTTCATTCTAAGGCCCGCCGGCCTCACTGAAGGTAAAGCAGCCTTGGCAGTTCTGGAGCTCACTTTGGCATCCAACAGAGACCAGTAGGAGAGTATCTTCTCTACTAGCTGTCTCCAAAAAGCCAGGAATTTTTTTCCCCACTGATATCTCAGAAAGTCTCCTTCAAAATTTTATTGGAATAAATTGGCTCCTTGCGAGTAATTTGGTAGCAATCTTTCTCCAGGAAATTTCCTGAATTGTTTCTCGGTTTCTATCTCTGGCAGCCTGGAGAACTAGACCACTCTGACTAGGTCATAATTGCCAAGTCCACCCCTAAAGATAGACACAGGGTCAACTATTCAGCAAGTCCATTGTGCACTGCGAGAACGCCAAATGAAGATCTGGTTACTCTTAAGGAGGGGATGAGCAAAGTGGACAGTAGGAAGGCAAGTGGCAAGTGCCCGCTATCTCCCCGTGAACTACAAAACTGAGTCATTTCCAGTTACTGCAAATAGAATGAGTCAAACTTCAAAATAATTTTGGTTCCTCAGAACTTTAAAATCACTCAATCTCAAACACTGGATTCCAGAAGAATAGAACTATGTGACAGACTATAGAACACCACAATTAAGAGATATGGTGAATTATTTTTTTTTAAAAAGCACCTAAAGTAGTGCTTTGGATATCCTCCAGAGTGGAGTTTCCTATGCCAGGCTCAAATCCTTTCAGAAAGATGCATAATGCCTTTGCATGGTCTCTAACCTAAGTAATACTTAGCAATGCTGAAGCAGGGTAAGTGTACTAAACTTTGTCACATAAAATAGATGTTTTAAGGATCTTTAAAGAGAGTGCAATAATAGAAGCTCATAGATGCCTTTTTTGGATCTACTTTTTTCTGTTTTTTTTTTTTTTAACCAAGATGAAACACTAGATGATGATTTCTTCAAGAAAGGACAGGCAAAGGAGAAAAAGAAAGAATATATACTTCTTTTCCTTAAATTCAAATAGGTGCAACTCCTGAAGAGGACACACTCCTTCTTTCTGGATCTGCAGATTTTTTGGGTAGAAGGCAAGACCAGCATGTCCTAGAGTAAAAAGCATGACAAATACTATAGCACGTCCCTCCACACCATGGAGAATGGAGGCCTTTGCTCTCACCAAGCTTTGGAACTATGCTCAGATTATTTCTCCTGCTCTGGATGTAACTTTTCAACTCTACCGCCCAGATCTTCCCTCCTTCAATCCATCCCTTCCATCCATCTCCTAAAGGAGCTCAGGAATCTCCTCCTTTAGGCAGATTTCTTAGGCACAGACTGCCTTTAGATGCCCCTTCTCCTTTTTGTCCCTCCAACACAGTACCTGCCAGTGTCACATGGCATGACTTTATGTCTTTACTCTCTCATCACTGAGGTTATTTATGTCACTATATCATCAGCACTTAGTGTAGCTACACTCAGTAAATATTGAGTAAGTATGTGTTGAAGAGAATTGGTTGCTGCCTTGCTTGAGGCTTTCTAGAGTTGCTGTATCTCATGGTGTGTTAATCAACTTTTCATCAATGTGACCAAATACCTGAGAAGAACAACTTAAAGGAGGAAAGACTTATTGTGGTTCATAGTTTCAGAGCTTGGCCACCCAGCTGCATTGCTTTCAGGACAGGGATGAGGCAGAAACATTATGGCAGAAGGGTGTGGCTGAGGAAGGTGCTGACTGCTGGCAGCCAGGAAGCAGACGGGGTGAGAGGATTCAAAGAGGTGGGGGCAAACAATATCGTCCAAAGTCATGGCCCCAAGACCTGCTTCATCCTGTTAGGCCCCACTAATAGACTTCCCAGTAAGCTCATTCGACCAATGAACTCATCGATAGACTAATGCTCTGGAGGAATTAGAGTCTTCATGATCCAGTCACTTCCCAAAAGCCCATCAGCTGACAACAGTGAGCTTTAGGGGGATGCTTCGGGGCCCAACTGCAACACACAGGAAGCAGCCATTTATTCAGAATTGTTCAGGATTGACAGCCAATCCTGATCCCTTCATTCTCTTCCTGTCCACCTGCCCTCTTCCTTCTTTATTACAAACAATGACCACAGGAAAGTTCTAAGCACTGAGTACTGACATTTCAAGTGATTTGTCCTTAGAATTTTGGAAATAGATTGCTTTATTTTGGGCTCACATTAAATGTCAGAGTCTGAGAATGCATATTTGGAGCTGATACCTGATCATTAATATCTGTGCATTTTCTCAATCACTTGAGATTTCTGCATGAATACATGAATCATGTAGACTTGAATTTTAAGCAGTGGATAAGGGCCAGCCTCTTACCAGTTGTATGACCTTGACAAATTTACTTAATTTCTTCTTGCTCTTTGCTCATCTAATAGAGTTGCTGTAAAGATTTAGCAGGTTAATAAATAAAGAGCACTAGGAATGATGGTGTGTATGGTAAATACTCAATAAACATGAGTTTTTAATTTTATAATTATAAAGCAAAATAACTAACTGCAGATAATAGTCATTGTTATGATTTTGAGCTGATGCTTATACATTACCACTGTTCCCTGTGGTGAAACTCAAGTGTTTTACAACCATCAGGATTTTCAATATTCAGATCTTTTATATTGTTTTTTCTTCCATACAGCCACCTATTGATAGTTGTTTAATGGATTAATTTATTCATCCACACCAGACTACATATCAAAGTCTTCATACTATGTTTTCTGTGGGTCTCTCCCTTTCTCTAACATTTCACTATATCCTTTAGCTTATTTGTCACTACCACAAAACAGAAATTCAGATTGAAAGAAACATTACCCAAAGAGTGAGACTGAAAGATTTGTAGGCCTGCTAACAAAACGAGATGCCTATTGGCAGGTCAGAGGCATATTGATTCATTTAATCCATACACTAACAATCCTACGAATTGAATGCTGTTATTATTCCCATTTTACAAAAGAGAAAAGTCAGGAAGAGAACAGTTAGCTGGTTTGACTGGAATCAAACAATTAGAAAGTAGAAGAGGTAGAAATTAAATTCAGGTGGTCTGGCTCCTGAGCTTTTAAAATGGTTCATCCCTGTCCTAAAGAATTCATGATTCAGCTCAAGAAACAGGAAGGAAAACAGAAATAACATATGTAAGTGTTAAAATATGGATGAATTGCAAGTGCTCCTGGGACAGACAGAAGGCAATGACCACTAACACAGTGTAGGAACAAGGAAATAACCACGTGAGTAGAGTCATCCCATCCCACCCTCTGCAATGCTAAATGGATTTTCTAGGTGGAGATGAGTGTAAGGACACTGTGGGCTACAGGAGCTGTGTTTGAGAATTCCCAATTGATTGAAGAGTCCAATTAAGTTCGTAGAATGCCAGAAAATTGTGGGGATAGATGCACAGGAGACACTGGAGAATGTCTCAAGAGACAAAGCTAGAATGATTAAACTTTTATGCACTCACATGGTTCAGGACACGCTACCCTCAAATATGGCAGCTTGGCTTTTAGAAAAGCAGAAGTTTACCCTCACCTTCCCCTGACCCCCATAGGTGGGTGATAAGGCCTTCATTCCACAAGGGTTACTCCATAAGGGCTATGCATTTCCCCTAGAAGACACAGAGATGCCAAGAAGAATCTGAACGAATAGGCTTTCTTTGGTCTCCAGTTTATTACTATTAGATCGTATCCCTTTTGTCCAGTCATAAACCTCCACAACTGCTCCATTTCTTCATAAATAATTTAAAAATACACAGGTTTCCCTGTTTCTTTAGGCTTTCATTTCTAAAGGCTCCCACGTCTCATCAAATTTATATTGGATAAACTTGTATGCTTTTGTCTTGTTAATCTATAATTAGTTGTAGCAAACTCAGCCACAAACAGAGTTATGGGTGAGGAAAAGACATTTCTTTTCTCCTATAGCATCGTGCTGAGGATATCTGATTTTATCCTTTAGGAAATGATGACCTAGTAGAACCTTTCAAGCATGGAAGAAACAGTTTAGATTTGTATCTTACAAAGAGCTTTCTGGCCAGGCATGGCAGTGCATGCCTCTACTCCCAACAGCTGGAAAACTGAGGCAGGAGGATGCAAGGTGGAAGCCAGCCTAGACTATCTAACAAGTTCAAGTCTGGCCTGAACTACACAGATAGACCCTTTCTCAAAAAATAAAAAAAAAGAACTTTCTGGCACCAAGAATAATGAGGCATTATGATGTAGATCATGGGGAGGGATGGAGCGATTAGAGGGCTTTGCCGTGATCCAAATGAGGGAGGAGATGGGTGCAATTTCCAGCAGTGGTGGTAGGCAATGGGTGGTTTTAATGTCATCTTGTTGATCACGGGCTATGTCAGTTTGAGTCCCTGATTCTATCTTCTGAAATGCTAACAGATGTCAACTGTCATCTACAAACTTGATACATATGCTTCTTACAACTTCTCCTACGTCAATAATTAAGATATTTAACAAAAGTGACAAGGTGATCCATGCCTAGAAATCATCTTATAATTTAACATCACACTCTCTTCTCTCCAATCATATATTTTGCAATATGATAAAGAATTGATCCATTTTAGCGTATCTAATCACTCCTCAGGTGTAGCTACCTTTAAATCTCTGATCATAAGAGCATGTCCACATTTTTACTGAAATGTCTGCTTTCTCTTTTCCTGAAGGTGAGCATAAAAGTTTGGCTATGCAGCCAGGCATAGTGGCACATGCATGTAGTCCCACCACTCTGAGAAGCTGAGGCAGGAGGATCTCAAGTTTGAACCCAGTATGGGCAATTTAGTGACTTAATGAGAACTTGTTGAAAAATTTTAAAAAACCTTTTTTAAAAGGGTGGTTATGTGGATCAGTGCATAGGCCTTGGGTTCAATCCCCAGCCTCTCTCTCACACACACACACACATACACACACGCGTGTGCACGTGCACACACACAGACACACACACGTACAACATCTGGTTACACTCAAAGTTCTTTTTCTTTCAAGATTTTCAAAGAGGAATCCTCGTCAAGTACAAGAAGCAGGTCTCCAACTGCTTTCAGAGTCCTGATGGGCATTCAATCTGCACATGGAGTCTTGCAACTCCATGGAGTGTTTTGTTATCACCTCACTACTTTGGGTTTTAAATAGTCCTGTCCTGAGACTGTTCATTTGATGGACATGCTGTACAGTGGGTGCCCATAAGTATAGTGCCTTGGCATGCTGAGTACTTTGGTCCGAAGAACCTTAGAACAGTGTCAGAAGCTTTCTGGCTTTCTCTTGTCACCTTTGTCCTCTGAGGTAGGCCATAGAAACTAGAATCCCTTTTTTCTAAGGCAAGTCAGTAAGTAGAACTATTTTCCCCAAAGTAAACCATAAAATCTAGAAAAATTACACCCATCTTCCTCCGTATTTCTATGTAAAAGCTGGCCACAAGGAAATTTTCCAATATACTGTCACTGGATGAAGTTTGTGGAGGTCTTCCAAAGAGGAGTTGGGGACCTCAACTCTCAACCCTGTGGAGAAAGTTTGTCTTCTCACATCACAGAAAAAGGATTCCATTACATGTCAATGAGAGTCGTAGGCATATTTAGTAGGCAGAATTAAAGAAGTACACACTCAGAAAGAAAACAGACTGTGAGCACACAAGAGCGAGAGAGACAAACTACTGGGTACATATAAGCAGGCTTGAGGTAGGAGAATAGGGTGTGGCAAAAACTGGCTGAGAAAGTAGGCATGACCTATTAATTACAAAATCTCAAACAGGTATGACTTCTCTCTTCTTGCAAGAATGACCTAGACCTGGCCTAGACCTGACATCGGCCTGAGGTGCAAGATCCCAGCACTGCCTCTCAGGACCCAGATGTAGAAGTTCTCACCTTGAGAACTAGACAGTGTAAAATAAAGGAAGCCATGAGGATCTGTGTAATCATATCTTTCCATGATAACCCGTACCAAATCTCTCAGATGTGGTACATATTTTTGTTTTATTTTTATTTTTTTCTATCTTTTTTCCTTCGTTTGGCCCAAATTCACTCTGCAGAACCAGTTTCTCCCAATCTCCATCTTGCCTTTTAAATAAACTTTGTCACTGCTTTTGGCTCGTTTCACTCAATTCTTTGTTCGAGGTGGGAAGGACCTGGAATCTAACTCCAGAAGGAGGTGTGAGCGATCTAGAACCCAGTAACATTTACTTGGACTATAACTACCAGATAACAGTCTGGGAGGTATATTTTAAGATAGATGACCTAAGATGTTTTGCCTAAATACATTATTGGAAATGCTTGAATCTCTTTCTTCATATTGAGGTGAAGCTGCTGTCTTTTCTTTACCTTACCAATTAGGTTAATTTATGCATATAATATAGTGTATTTCAAAGATTTGGCCCCTTCTGGGTATCTTCCCAAAAGAGTTAAAAACATATTACAGTGATACATATATGTCATGTCCGTTGGGTCTGGGGTCTAGGGTTGCTCAGACTTACCCTTTCCAATCTTGACTCTCTCTCTCCAACGCAGAAAGAGGAAGAGGAGTCAAAGACCAGTGCAAAGCAAAAGTCCTTTTATTGTAGGAATGGCAGGCAGTAGTACAAAGCCTGCCCTGGTGAGGGGTCTTGCTCAGAGTCAAGACAAGGTCAAATCTGGGGCAGAGGTCCTATTTTATAGGGTAGGGGCCCTGTTGCCATTCTCCTGAGGGTACTGATTGGTTGCTATGCTCGTGCTAGGGACTAGGGTAGGTGGGCCAGTGGGGAATTCCAGAGAGCATTTTATTTTTCTTGTTTATCTCATTTTGGTGAGAACAAAGAGGCCTTGGGCAGCAAGGTGGTCACACAGACGCAGGTGTTAAGCCACAACCTGTCAGCTCAGTGCTGTCTGGGACTGCTACCTGGAGGCAGGGGTCAAACCACAAAAATCAATTAACCTGGAAAACAGTCAGCTCACTGCTACCTGAGAAGCTAAGGCAGAGTGCTCCTTACAGGGCCCCAGTCCCTAATCTGACCCTTCCTAACATTTCCCCTGTCCCTACATGTGCATATCCATGTTTACAGCTGCACAATTCATTATGGCTAAATATTGGAAGCACTGTTTATGTCCATCCACAGATGAGTGGATAAAGAAAATGTGGTATTTACACACAGTGGAGTACTACTCTGCTGTAAAGAAACATAAATTTGAATCTTTTGCAGGAAATGAGTGTACCTTTGAGGTAGGAATAGGGCATGGCTAAGGCTGGCTGGCAAGGGAATGTGACCTGGGGGAGTGGCCTGGACCTGGTGTCAGCCTGAGGCTGATTTCAAGCACCAGCCCTCACATGGATTGTAGGGAATTCTAGTGAGATTCCATGGAAACTCCATTGGAAGAATAGAAGCAACACCGGAAGCTCGCTCTCTTCTTTTCTACAGAGCTGCCAGGAATGGGGCTGTCCCTTTTCCCTCCCATGGAAGATGATGGCTGCGTCCCCAGCACCACTGCTATCATGCTTGTCTTGTGGTAACCCCTGCTGTGCCTTATAGGCCCAGTACACATTTTGCTGTATCTATTGTTATGCTCAACTTTCCTTTTCTTCTTTTCTCTATACTTTTAAATACAACTTTAGAACTACTTTTTGCCCCCCCCGTTCAATTCTTTGCTTGAGGAAGGGAAGAACCCAAGAATATAAGAACACACCCAATAACACCTTGAGACCATAAGGTTAAGTGAAATAAATCAGATGCATAGGCTTAAATATCACATGGTTTCTCTTATATATGAAACCCAAATTATAAATAAAGAGCAAAATAAAAGGTAGATAATAGGAAGCAGGGAGATGGACCTTTCTCAGATGGGAAGGGGATCAAGAAATGGAAGGAATGCAGAAGAAGGGGAGGGAAAGAGTGTGAAAAAGGAATTGAGATGTGCTGTGTACCAACTCCACACACGGAATGTAAACAATATGTACTGCAAACACGTACTAATAAAAAAAGAAATTTGGGTATGATGGGTCTGAAAGGGAAAAGCAAACAGGCCTAGAGAGTATAAACAAGCCTAAAGAATAAAGATGTGGGGCCGGGGGTGGTGGTGCACACCTGTAATCCCAGTGCTGGGGCAGCTGAGGCAGGAGGATGGCTGTGAGTTCAAGGCCAACCTGGGCTACACAGTGAGTTCAAGGCCGTGCTGAACTGCATAGTGAGACTCTGTCTCAAAAAAAAAAAAAAAAAGATGCGGATACTCTTACATAATTTTGGTCATATCTTAGGACTATAGTTTTTTTTTTTTGTCTCATTGTACTTGTGTTTATTTCTTCTAGCCTACCTCACTAACTTAATCAATAGTACATTATACTATCCCTGTTCTAGAAGAGGTCTTGCCCTATACCCAAGAGAAGGGAACATTGCATAAAGTGGTCAAGAATCGGAACAGGGTTTTTTGCCAATCACATTTCTTCATGGCTACATGGCTGTCCATCCTTCTTTGACTCTAAATGCTATAGCCATCTAAGTTAGAAATTAATATACAGTCAGAGAGGGACTAAGCTCAAGGAAGTCAGTGAAAAATAAAAATATCAGAATGTGACTGGAGGAACATCTGAAGAAGGCCAGGCATCAAGATAAAATCACAATGACCAGACTTGCACACTCCCTAAAGGGATAAATGGAAATTTGAGATTATACTGTAATTAGTACCACCCGGTCCATTAAGTCCAGATATGCATCAGAGTCCCAGGTGGGTGACCAGGGCATCTGAAACCATCCTTTCCAAAACTGCTCCTGTTCTAGAAGTCCTAGGTAAGCCAATGTGGTAGGAGTAGGGAGTGGCTAAGATCATCTGGCAAGGGGGTGTGACCTAGAGGAGTGGCTTGGACCTGACTTCAGCCCGAGGTGCCAATTTCAAGTGTAGCCCCTCTCACAAGGACAGTAGGGCGTTCTCGCAAGTTTCCAAATTAACTCCACTCTATAAATAGAAGTGACACCAGAAGCAAGAAAATGCTCTCCCTTTTCCCTCCTGTGGGAAGATGGTGTCTGCATACCCAGTGCCCAGTCTGTCATGCATTTTCATGGTAACCCCTACCATGCCTTTTAGGTGTGGTACACTTTTGCTGTTTCTATTGTTATGCTCAACTTTCCTTTTCTTCTTTTCTCTCAACTTTCCTGTTCTTCTTTATAATTTTAAATAAAACTTTGGAATTACTTTTTGCCACCCTCGCTCAGTTCTTTGCTCTAGGAGGGGAAGAACCTGGGCATATTGAAACCTACCCGATAATACCAAGATTAATAATGTGAGCCATATACCTTCACTATGTGCCCCACTCATCTTGGATCAGTATTAGCTAAACACCTATGCTTGTAATCTTATTGGTTGATTACAGTTGGACCCGCATTATACCCATATTGTAATTTTGCTGTATAAATTACCCCTGACAAAGGGCCTTGGTGGCAACTCATTCAGAACTCCTCCTGTCCCTCAGGAGAAATTCCTATTCCCCAATAAAGCTCTCCTACTATTGAGTCAGCAGAGCCCCAGGGCCTAAGACACTAGATTCTGACAAGGAGTCATAAAATTCTTCCCCAGCTCTTTGGAAATGGTAATGAGGAAATGGTGACCCAACCTGTCCCTAGTCACCAGCCTTTGTAATTAAACCCCACAACCCTACTCCCTTCACATTCTGTACCTATGTGCTCTTCACCAATAATGTGGAAGCATACCTATCCATATTTAGGAGCCAATCATATAGAAACTTTCAAATCCTTTCTTTATAAGTGGAACAAGGGGACTAGTGAAATGGGATATTGTAAAATCCTATAAAAACCCCGAAATCGCTTTTTTGAGGGCCCAGAGTCTTGGAGTGTGAACTCTCCTGGGTCTATTGACATAAATAAAATTGAGTTCTCCAACTCTCCGAATGGTGCTGAAGGGACAGGGGTTCCCACAGGTAGGGAAAATGTAGGATAAAGGCCTCATTAGATGGTATTAAAAATTAATAAGCAACTTTGACCTCGTCAGATAGACTCTGAAGGGCAGAAACAGCTATAATCTGATAGTTAAGGGAAGGCCTGAGGTAGTGGGATTCACATAAGAATCACAAACTTCCCCTTTATTCCTTAAGTATAAGTAACCTGCCCTTGAGGCCCCCACCTATGACCTTGTCCTCCACCAAAGAACAGGGAGGGGTTGCAGGGCCAGAAGAAATCCAAAGCCAAGCTGAAGGACAAACCAGGGAGAAGATGAAGGACAAGCCAGACAGTCAGTGAGATTCCAAGGGCCAATACAGGGAAAAACCCAATAAAAAGGGACAACAACGAAGGGTCCACGAGTACTTTGCTTTCAAATACTCCCTACTTGTCAAGTAGCTATCTAGCTTCACTCTCTTCCCCCTTTTCACCACTCTCTTAAATAAATTGTCTTCTAAATAAATTATCTTCTCTTAATTTAAACTTAGTTTCTTTAATTCTTTACTGTAGCTGGGTTTACAGTCGCCAGGAATTGCATTTTCTAGTGGGGCAGCAGCTCACAGTCCACCTCCGGGCGTAACAGTGCTTAGTTTCTCAATGGTCAATTTCTGCAACACTCTTAACCTCCATTATCCGTTGGAAGTCACTCTGTGATTTCAGGGGACATGAACTCAGCACATCTGACATCTAGCAGGTTGGGAGTTATTGTTCTCTTATATCATAACCATGAAAAATATTTTCACTAGATCTTTGATTTCATTCTAAAGGCTTCTATGTCATATAAAATTCTGATTAAATAAATCTATAATGCTTTCTCATGTTAATCTTTTTTACATATATAAAAGCATCAGCTGTGACTCCTGTAATGGGTGAGGAAAGAGGTTGCAACTTTCTGCCCCTACACTACTCACCAAGATTGAGAATGTAGAAGACGTAGCAGATTTTAAGAATGAGGTTAATTTTGGAGTCATTATTATTAACCTGAAGGACAGAAATGAGAAGGCACTCTATATTTTTAAGTTAAAAATAATTGGATATTGTCCTCAGAGGAACACATTGAACTAAGGAGGCTGTTAGGAGCACACGTCTGGAGCTGAGGACACTAATAGAGTTTGGAGGCCAATGCACAATAAAGGCCAAAGCAGAATAAAGACCCTCGCTACAGGCCAGTGGATTGCAGCATCTGTCCTTGCCATGACCTTCAGCAGCATTGTACATAGTGTCTGAATATTAGAGTTGCTAGAGCACTGAGGCTGGTTCATTTTATTAATTCAATGAAACTAATCAGGCACCACCACAGTTAACAACTCTCCTTATAAACCCCAGCAGGGAATTTCCTGATCTCAGGCAGAACACAATGGCCATAAATTTGCACTGTGAATTATAAAAGGATGCAGAAATTCTAAACCAGACCTTAACTGAACAACCACAGGAGGCCTAATTGTCTGCACACCTCTTTCTTCCTCCTGCTCAAAGGCTGAGAACTAATTTCTATTGCTGATTAAAATGGTCATTTCCTCTTCTGTGTTTGAGTGCCAATAACAAAATTCTTAGAATTCCACAAATTCCATCAAGTGTTAGTTGTGAGGGAGCTACATAATCAGGGAAAACTTCCACTCGGATGGAGGACATACAGCTTCTAATGGCTAGAAAAGGGTGCAAGGAACATGCTGGGAGGTTAGAGGTCAAACTGGCCCATTTTACCATGAGGTGGTAACCAACACTCTAGCACGGTAGAAAGTTTTGTCCATTTTTCTTGAATAGTTATTTTAAGATAAAAGCCAGGAAGCTTCAAATACTTTTGAGTCTTTGGGATACAACTAAAAGAAAGTCTCAAATATGTGAAAAGACACCTGAAAACGTGGAACTAAGTGCAGATGACTTACTCAATTCTGAATCTGGAGTAAAGTAATTACTGGCACCCTCCAAAATTTAGTCATTTTCTACAGGTCCAAGTTCAAACCAAAGAACTTTAGTCGAGGTTCTTATTTCTTTCTCTCTATGCCACAGAATTTATTATCTCTGAACAATGCTAAAGAGGTATTTACACTTAAGGCCCTAACTGCCCTCTAGAAACACTGCCTGGCAAATCTATATGTATCATAAAACTTATTATTATTAAAGAAGTTGAAATATGATTAGTTGCAAGGCAGACGACTAGAATTCTAGTTTTGGCATACATTCTTTTTTTATTTCACTGACATGTTTACAAATCCTCATGATACTGGTCAAATGATCTAACTTCTGTGGAACTCAATTCATTCTGCACAAAATAAAGGAATAAGATTAGATGATATTTGTGTTTGCTCTCGTTGTGGTACTCCTGTATTAGTCAGCTCTCCTGTTACTAGGACATAATATATGACACCCACAGCATAAAGGAGGAGAGATTTAATTTGGCTCACAACTTCAGGGGATAAGTCCATGGTCATCAGGCTACAAGGCAGGAACATTATGGAAGAAGAGTATGGTAGAGAAGAGCTGTTTAGTTCATGGCGATCGAGAAGCAGAGCAGAGAAACAGTGCCAGAGAGGAAGAAAAGAGGGACCAGATATAAAACCAAAAGTTGTGCCTTCATGACCTACCCAGACACATTCAGAAATGTGTTCCACCAATCCCCTGGGTAAATCCCAAGGACAATCAAACTGTCTCCACCATAATCACCAGAAACACTTTATAAAAATTAAATAAAGGTGTGTGCTATTAGAACACAATAGTCTTAATAAATTTTATTTACCTCTTAAATACTCAAATGTTGACCTTTATGGTTGCATAGCCCTATAATCCTAACACTCAGAAAGTAGAGCCAGGAAGACTGAGAGTTTGAAGCCAGTCTGGGCTACATAATGAGATTGTGTGTCAAAAAACAAAAACAAGGCTGAGGCAGGAGGATTGAAAGTTTGAGTTTGTCTGGGCAACTTACTGACCTGTGAGATCCTGATTCAAATTAAAAAATAGAAGAAAGGGCTGGGGACATAACTTGCAACAAAGACCCTGGGTTCCATTCCACGTACCACAAAACAAACAAAAAGAAAATATCATGTATATATAGAAAAAATGACATAATGGTTAAAAATGGTAATAAAAATACTATAGCAGGGAGAATTGGACTATAGTGTTAGAAGCTACAAGGTCATAGGTGAGGGGGTGCTATGAGAACTCCAAATTTTTAGTCTGAAGGATTTTGTTTGTAATAGTTTAGACCTAGAATGTCTCCTTTTATGGTTTTGATCTTGAATGTCCCCCAAAACTGTCATGCACCCAGAGGCAGGCTTCTGGAAAGTAATTGACTCATGGAGACACTGTACTCATCAGTGGTTTCACCCACTAATGTGGTCAGCAGCTCAGTGTGCTGCTAAGAACCAGGGCCTGATTAGAGGTGGGTCACTGGCATGTATCTCCCTCCTTGGTTCTTCCATGATCTCTCTACTTCCTACCATGATGTGAGCAGCTTTTCATCCTCCTTGCCTCTTTGCCATGCCATTTGTCTTGGAACCAGCCAGCTATAGTTAAACCTTTAAAAAAAATTAGTCAAAATAACCTTTCCTCCTTTACCTCGTGGGTGCCAGGTATTATGTCCTGGACAAGAGAAAATGACTAAGACAGGTTTTGGTATGAGAGAAGTGGGGTTGTTGCTGTGACTGTACTTGACCATGTAGTTTAGAATCCTTCAGAACTGGTTAATGACAGGAGTTTAGAAAGGTTTGGAGATATAGGACAGAGAAGCCCTAGAATACTTTAAGCCAAAATTGATGGGACATTCTGGCTAGTGCTCAGGAGACCAGAATGCTAAAAGGAATGTAGATGGTAAATGCCAGGTTCAGGAGGTTTCATCTGGGAACAAGGACTCCATTGACAGTTGGATGCAAGGCCATGTGTGTTATACTCTGATTGAAAATTTGTCTACATTTTGCCAAAGTCCTGAGACTTTACAAGACACTGAGATTAAAAGCAGTGGACTAATAAATCTGGCAGAGAAAATTTCAAGGTAGCCCAAAAGTTCAGGATGTAGCATAGGTACTTCTGGCTGCTTATCACGAGGATTGCAGTGAGAAACATGAGCAAAAATTCCATTTGAATGTTTTCATTTTTCACCCAAAAGGAATCATCTGCAAAGTTAGGACAAAGGAGAGAATGTTGTTGAAAAGATTAGCATTAAGAAGAAACCATGTATCTACATCAGGACAATATGGAAGATGCAGTGAAGGTATTTTGGGAATCAGCAATATACTACCCTCAACAGGCTCAAAAGTGGAAAACTATAAAGGTTTCATCTGAAAAGAGAGTTCCAGGGTCGACTTCTTAAGAAGTGCAGCTTAGAGAATTGATTTCCTGGAATGTGTTTCACATTGGTCAGGCATCCAGGTACTCAAGAGTCCTCTACAGCCAAGATCCAAAGGGTCATGGCTATTGCTTGAGCTGGCAGCAGACTTTGGCGTCATCCACATGGTGCTGGATTTCCAGGCATGCAGAATACAAGAATTGTAGGGTCAAGGAGGCTTCCACCTAGATTTCAGAAGAAGCTCTGAAAGACTAAGCAGTTTATCTCTGAGGAAGCAATGTGTGAAGTTATGAAAGTGAAGCCAAAAGTTTGATTGAGCCTCTAGGAAGTTGGGGATGCCAGGAACATGGAACATCTGCTGTGGAAGGCTACATAGAGTGGACAGAGCCAAGCCAAGAGAGAGGCCAAAAAGGCTGCAACTGGCAATGTCTCAGAGAAGGGCTACCCAAGCCCTTTGGAGCTCATATTTTGCCACAACTCATGCCGGCTGCTGCATAGAGAACTACAGCATTTAATGGATGCCCTGCTGGTTTTGATCTTGCTTTGGTCCAATTCCTTTCTATCACTCTGTTCCTCCTTTTGCAATGGGGATATTTAACCTGTGTCATTGTATGCCGGCAGTATTTAACTTTCTTTCTGATTTTCACAGGGCCTTCCAGCTAAGAGTTTATATTCAGTCTCAGAGAACACTTTGGATTTAGACGTTTTAGCAATGTTGGAACTGTTAAAACTTTGATGACTCTTAGAGATGGATTAAATGGATTTTGCCTGAAGAGATTCCCATGAGTCTTTTGGGAACCAGGAGTAGAATATTGTAGTTTGGATCTGGAATATCCCCCAAAACACTTGTATGCTCACAGGCAAGGCTTCTGGAATGGGATTCGATCATCCACTAGTAAGTTCAGCAGTTCAGTGTGCTGTTAGGAGGTGGGACCTGGGCAGAAGGGTTGGGTCACTGGGGACATGGCCTGGAAGGGTTGTAGCTCCCTCCCTGGCTCCTCCCTTTTCTCTCTGCTTGACCACCATGATGTGACCAACCTTCCTCCAGCATGCCCCTCTGCTATGCCATTTCTGCCTTGGAGCTAGCTGACTATGGACTGAAACCTCTAAAAACCAAGAGTCAAACTAAATCTCTCCTCTTTTAAGTTATGGGTATTGGGTATTGTGTCCCAGTGATGAGAAAGTGACTAAGACATCCCCCAAAGGCCCATGTGGTAAAGGCTTGGTCATTTTTGTGAAGTAGTGGAATCTTTAAAAGATGAGGCCTAGTGGGAGAATTTAGGTCACTTACAGGATTGCAGGATTGTGGCACCCCAGTTTCTTCCTTTCTCTCATTTTGGGGGAGCTCCTGGGGGTTGAACTCAGGGCCTTGCGCTTGCTAGGCAAGTGATTTACCACTGAGCTAAATCCCCAACCCTCCCTCGATCTTTTTTTCTTGCCATAAAGTGAATGGCTTGCTCTGTCTCCCACCACAATGGCCTGCTGTAGGCATAAACAACAGAGTCAATTAATTGGTCACAGACTGAAACCTTCCAAATTGTGCACAAAAATAAATCTGTTTCTTTTTATAAGCTGATTTATCTCAGGTATTTGTTACAGTAATGGAAAGGTAATTAACACACTGTTCTTATATCTTAAATGACAGCTTAATTTATATACATTTTAAAGTTGGAATTGTAGTGAGGGAATAACAGTGATTTTTATCTAAATTTTCTATCTATTTTCTCTCTATCTATCTAAATTTTCTATCTAAATTAAGGCTATCTAAACCTTAATAATAAAACAAAAGAGAGACTTAAAATGGAGCCAGAACTAAAATAAGCATCAGGAATATTTTCATCCTTAATCATATATTTTCTTTTCTTAACCATGTTTCAATTCCACTATAAATTGGATAGCCATCAACATTATAATAATAATAATGTAAATGGTAAACCCAAATGTTGTGCCAAATGTTAAGCTAAAAGCTTTGCAGTTTCACATATTGAATCTTTAAAGCAATTCTATAAAATAACCATTAAAAACGCCTGCATCTAATAAAGAGTTAACTGAGGATTTTAAACTTTTTAAAGTAATTTGCTAAGGAACAGAATACATAGCTAGCAAATATCAGAGTTAGAATTCAAACTCAGGTCTGACTGTGCTTAATGTCAGAGTTCTCGGCCTCTGATATTTTCCATGACCATATTTCCTATTTTCTGCTTCTTTTCTCTACACCACAGTACATGTCATAATTATTAGTGATGACTTAATGTGGGGTAGAGAGCCATTCTAGGTATAATTTATAGGTGTACAGAGTCCTTGAGTGAACTTCATGACTAGTTGTTGGCTTATATATATATGAATTGACTTCACTACAAAATAATTCCTGGGGAAAATTTACAGTCTAGAATTTTACTAGTGACTTAATCCAGTGTAAATACTGTTATAATTTTCCATAATAATCAACATATGTATGATGAGTTTCAGGTCACATAATGCCAATATGACTACAGAAGACTAGAATGTCACACCCTAAAAACATACCCCTCTAGGATACTGATTATTTTGAGTTGAGTATTTGAGAAACTGCCAAAAAAAAAAAAAAAAAGAGCTTCAAAAGGTTACTATTTTATAAAGTACATTCACATCTATAAGGGCAATTTTCATTAGTAAATGCTTTTGTAGTTAGAAGAGAGCTGCGCTCTAAGATAACTTTTATGACCTGAGACGTTTTTACCTGCATAACAAGGCAAATTTTATTCACTATACATTTCCTTCTTTCATTTTCCCATAATTTGTCTCAACCATCCATCAGAAGCCATGAACCCCTACTCCTTTTCCATAGCTCAAAATGACATATCAAATTATTACTCTATTTAAGACATTTATACAGTTAAAATCATAATAAAAATAAACCTCAATCCTCTGGCTGTTTCTTTGAAGCCTGTATTTTTGTAGGACTTCTGTGCATATGTGTGTGATTAAAATTGTTTTTCTCCTGTTACCCTGTCTTGTGTAGATCTAATTTTTAGACCAGCCAAAGAACATGGAAGACCAGAAAGAAGCAATTTTTCTTCCTACACCCGAACTTGAGATGAGTCAGCTAATGCATATCAGTATTAATTCATCTTCCACTTTCACCGTTCACCTTTCTGAAGTATTTGTCTGACATCTAGTTCATGAAGTACCTCCGACCTGAACACTGATGCCCCAGCCAGCTTCAGCCAGCTCTGGCCAGTTCTCTTCAGTACTTTAAAACTCCCAATTTGGGGGGGGGGCACATTACATACTGCTTTGTACAGGTGTATCTATATTCACTCCACAATCTTGTTTCTCAATTTAATAAAATCCTATGATGGTGAGTGCCACTTTTAGCACTGTATTTCCCGTAAACCCCACCAAAGGTTTGTCTTATGCTAGGTTCTCAATAAATATTTGATGGTAGTAATGATCTTGTGAGAATCAATTGCTGCTTTCCTCCAGCGTATCTTGAAACAGACAGGGAACTTCAGGTTAAAATACCTTTGATTTATCCATAAATTAGGAATTTTGGTATGGTATACAACAAAATTGCTAAGCACAGCCTTTTGAAGATTTTCAAAACAGGGTTTCTTTTGTTGAGACTTCCTTTCTCCACACTCAAGTTGGTCCCTTTCCTACCTTTACTCTGATTACATCTCTACTATCTTTAAACAACTCTAGGAGGTCTTGAATGAAATAATCCATGATAAACATAATTAACTTGCATCACCAAACTTTGTATCACCAAAGTATGTTAGGTGCTATGAAGGAAATAGCCCCTCATTCATTTACTCATTGATTTATTCAGCCAGTATTTACAGACCAATTGTGCATTCAGGCATCAGGCTAAGTGTGGGTTACTGAGATGAAAGTTTAATGCTCTGTTTTAAGGAGCTCATTCTCTGGAGGAATGTAAGCATTTTATGTGATGAGTACTTGACAGAGCCGTGAATAGATGAACAGGATGCCACAGTCAATGGGAATCAACCCTGGAGCACAGGAGAGTTTTGATGAAGTCATTAGAAGGGCAAGTAAAAGGAAGAGCACTCTGATCAGAATAATATAAATAAAATTCAATCTTAGCCTCCATTTAGTTGAACACTGCATGCTTATAAATGCTTACATTCAATTTGAGAACCTTAAAGAGCTAGTAAAGCCTATGTCACAGCACGGGTCTGAGGAAGAGCTCCACAAAAGAAATGGGGACCTCTATGCACCCCCCCTGTGGAATAGCTACAGGTTCATAGAAACAGAATTTTAGGATGTGAGTGTGAGTACTCATAGAGACACATTATAATCTAGAGTTGGCAATCTTTATGTGTTTTGTGGTTGTCCTCAAGATGGAAGGAGATAGAATATATATTCCTAATGTCTGTCATGTTACCTATTAGTGGGTGAGGTTATAATGCAAACCTCTTGTCTATGTTTGAAGTTTAGAGATATGGCACACAATTGTGAGGCTTCCTTGGGGGTAGAAGTAGGCAGAATTTGTGGAAGATGGCTTGAAGGGAGGGGAGGGGAGTGGGAAAAAAGTAGAAGCAAGATACATCATATACAGGTACAAATTTCCTATGATGAATGTTTATATATATATCTAAAATGAACCACTAAAATAAAAAAAAAAAAACTAAATGAAAGAATTTGTGAATCAATAATATCACAGGAAAAGCACCAACTCAATTTACCGGTGAAAAGCAT
This sequence comes from Hystrix cristata, assembly GCA_004026905.1. NCBI lineage: Eukaryota > Metazoa > Chordata > Mammalia > Rodentia > Hystricidae > Hystrix > Hystrix cristata. The sequence goes on from PVJO010006152.1 coordinate 75,028, forward strand.
AAGGCCCAATATATAGGCTTATTCTTTGTTTAAGACTTAGGAATTTGTGAAGTGAGTTTCCTGAAAGGGAAAAAGGCATTATAACCTTGGGTAACTTTGATTGTATCCTGAAACCAGTTTTTTAAAAATACAATTTAAAAGTTATGATTTTTCTTGTCCCTTGTCTACTTAACTTTATTTTCTCTATCCTACCTCACCTGGAGTTACTAAAGATCTCTGCTCAAACTCTTCTCTGAGCAGGATAGAAAATATGATCAGAGAAGTCCAGTAGGTATTCAATGTCTCACATGAATCGATTGCAAAAACAAGGTGAGAAACCTGGTTCAGCATATAACACAAGGTCTTTTTGACCTATCATTGTTTTGGAAAGTGACTCATTTCTTGCCATTACTTTTGTATTGTGATACAGCCTTTCATTTGTAAATTAGGAACTCCCGTGGGTGGGTATACGATGGAAAATGGACCTTTAAAATATAAAAGTCAAAGCTGTGGATGTGCCTCAGTTATATAGTGCTTACTTAGCATGTGTAAGGTCTTGGGTTTTATCATCACTACAGCAGAAAAAAAAAAGTAAATAAGTCCTGTATTTCTTGTTACTTGACAGCTATTATACTTTAAATCTTAAATGTTCCCCAAAGACCTACATGCCGGGAAATAGTAGAACCTTGAGAGGTGTGGCCTAGTGTAAGGAAGTTAGGTCACTGGGGACATACCTTGAAGGAGATATTGGGATCTTGGCCTCTTCTCTTTGCTTCCTAACCACCAAGATCTAAGTAGCTTTGCTCTACCAAGTATTCCCTGCCCTGATGCTCTGCCTTGCCACAGGCCCAAAAATAACGGAACCAACTGACTAAGACCTTAAGCCTCTGAAACTATGAGTCCAAAGAAACATTTCCCCATTTTATTTATTATAAGCACTCTGTCACAGAGAGAAAGCTGATGAACATAACAGCCATGTATAAATACCCCAGGTCTCTCACCCCCTGGGCAAAGTGACTCTGAGCACGTGTCTTATAATTCCCTGGCATGTTCAAGTTCTAATAATACATATTTGATTTGGTTTCATCCCTTCTTCTCAACTCCCTCTTCCTGACAGTATTTTATGAGTTCACTTCCTAAATAAGCTACTTGTTCCCAAATCTGTTTCAATGTTTGCCTCTGGGAGAATTCAAAATAAGACATGCCTACCCAACAGATTTGTAAGTTATTTCCCCAAATGTGGTTTTTTATCCTTAAAAGGAATTCTGAATCAGATTGTAAAGATGATTATTTATTTTTTCTCTGCTGTTTGTACACCTTTCAGAAAAGTTTCTAATAGAATTGGCTTGCTATTTTGTCAGAGATGCTGATGGGGATTGAACTCAGGGCCTTACGCTTACTAGGCAAGTACTCTACCACTGGGCTAAATCTCCAACCCCTTGGCTTGTGGTTTTTAGGGAGGAGATTAAGGTAGCAATGTCTCTAAAAGTATCAGGTAACCAAATTTACCTGGTTTTCTCACTAAGACAGCATTTTATTTTGAACGTTTCTGCTCTTCTGTGAGGAATCACATGACTGGCAAGCTATAGAAAGGCTTCAGTTGAAAACACCATTCCGAATGTTTCTCAGTCTGTGCTTCTCAAGGAAGTCCATTTTAAATCTAAGGCAAAGTCTGAGAATTACAACTCTTCTCAGTTTTACAACAGTTTAGGAAACAGTAATTCAGCATTGACTATGTGCTTAATGCTACTTGAGACCTAGGAAATGTAGAGATGGACGAAACAGGTGTTCATATCCTGCCAGAGCCAAAAGACTTAATCAGATATGTTGATTCCACTGTTAGGGCTCTACTAGAAGGACGCAAAGCGAAAGGTAGCAGGTATTTGGTCTTTGCATGCACTAAATACTAAAAAATATCTTGCTAGGTGAGAAGAACAAAATGAAGATCTTCTAGGGAAAGGATGACACCATTTCTTGCCTCCACTAGACAATTCTGAAATTGCCCCACAAAACTTGTGCTCTTACTCTTTATATATAGAAGTAAAAATTCAGATCTTAACATAATAAATCAAGTTTTAGAATAACAGAACTAGGAGGGACTTAGAGATCACTTAATTCATTTAGTGAAGGATGTAAAAGTTAATGGAGTATCTCAAAGTCACATAGGAAAATCATCCAGATCCATTACTATTATCTTTTATGTAAAAGACCTCCTCTTACCGAATCCCACTTACGTGTGTGTGACAAAAACTCAGAATCCCATACTTAAATAAGAAGAAAATTTAGATAAGAGAGAATGAATTACCCTGTTAGCTAAAGTTTTCTTCAATTTTCTTTAGGGAAAAAGGAAAATAGTACAATAATTTAAAATATTAAGAGAGGGGTTGGGGATTTAGCTCAGAGTGATAGAATGCTTGCCTAGCAAGTGCAAGGCCCTGCGTTCGATCTCTAGCACTGCCCCTCCCCCAATTATGGGACCAGTGCATGAGGCAATGGAATTGGATTTAGAATAGGAGCCTAGATTGTTCACAAAAATCCTCAGATTACTCTTTCAGGACAACTGCAAGATTGCTTTTGTGTTGCCCAAGACACTGATTTATATCTCTAGTTTTTCCAAGAATTTACTATTTCTCTCTCTACATTTAGGGAACTTTCCACTGGTAAACCTGTAAAAGAGGAAATAAATTTTTCTAGAATTTTCCTTTGGAGTTACTTAAAGGAGAGAAAGAATGCAGCAAAATTTGCAATTAAAACCATTGCATGTGCAAGTGTAGGCAGTAAGAAAATGCTCTTTCCAGCTTTGCAGTAGGAGAAATAATTGCATTCCTGGGTCCTTGTGAAGACATGTATTGTTAGCAGCATGAGATGCTCTTGATACATGTTTGCCTACTCGAACAACTGGCATTTGGTTAAAAAATGTGATGAAACACTGAGCGGAGAAATGCAGAAAGAAATATGGGGCAGACAGAATGGTCTGATACTGCTTTTAAGAAAGGATTGGTGAGTTAAGGGAGAAGGAAAGGCATTTTCTCCATTTATGAATCAAGAGTTAGAGCTTCTGAGATGGCCCAAAAGTTTTTGTATTAAATCACTTGGATGCTAGGTCTAGAAAAGAGTGTTCTTCTCAGAAGTTCTACTGTGTGAAATCCAAATGAGATGGAAGTGACGGACCTGACAAGTGCTAAGTGAAGATAGATGCGTGAGTCTGGCAGCAGGGACGAGAACACTAATGAAGTATCTGATGTTGGTGGAGAGGAGCGAACATTTGCTTGTCTAGAAATAATTGTGAATGATGATTTTAAAAGTTTTGCTTGTAAGTTTGAAGTGATAGCAGTTTAATAAATCATATTCCACCCCCATCAGAATTGTTTTTTGAGCAAGGTAGTGAACTCTAGGGAAAGGTCAACCAATATAAACATCCAGAAAGTCCGAATCAGGCTTTATTTGTCCTTTGATTTTCACTAAACTAGGTATCTATATAAGTAGGAAAAAACCTAACTTGCTGAATCCATGTAATAGTTATTAAGTGTCAGCCATGGGCCAGACTCTGTGCTACGCTAACAATATTTAAAAAAAAAAACTTATATTTTGATAACGAAAAAAATTAAAGATGAAATAATAAATCACATGCAGTGAACAAGTGAAATATCATAATAGTGCAACTGGTGCAACTGGCAAGGATATTAGTGAAAGAATGATTTGAGGAGGTAGATCTGAGAAGCCTCAGGAAGTAAATGACTGATTAGTTTCTTGAAGGAGCGATAAGAGATCACCAGGTAGACAAACACTTTAGAAGGCAGAAAGAAAGAGGGGATGAGTATGCTCAAAGCAAGGGGGAATATTTTGAGGGGGGTTAATGCATCTTTCACTGTAAAAAAAATATTAAAACTTACACCACATTTTTGGGTCACCTCTTATGATTTGTTATGGAACTCCTAGAAAACAAATGGTGACTTAAGTTTTAATAAAGTTGAGAAGTTTAATAATTAGGCATCAGGTAGTCTAGAAGATTTGACAGTTAATCTATTCTACATGGGATTTTGTCCTAAAAATCTAAATCATAGTTTAATATCCAAACACTAACTCTAGGAGGTGGTAAAGTTTGGAAAAGTGTTTTTAGCTTGAGGCTCTAAGGTCTAAGTTTTGTTGATGTCTGTTTCTAGTATGTGTCACAACCTGGTATTTTAATGAACACACCCACTGGGAACTGGATATGATAGATTACATAATTAAAGTACGTACTGGTGAGCTACCAATGGAAAGAAATCCTTAGATTCCAATAAAATAAACATGGAGCTGCAGAAAGGTAAGCTTATTCTGAAGTCCGTTTTTGCCCTGGTGGCATCTGCCAAGCCTTTGTGACCTTCACTATGTGATCTGAGTGCTACACAGACAATGGAGAAGGGAGCAGGAGACAACATATAAATTCCACCCAAAATGAAGGCTCTAAAATAAGAGCCCCTCACACTACTTGGACTTCAAAAGACCACAAATACAGTGCAAGGCTGAAAAAAATTATTTCCACAATAACTTATTTGTCAACATTTTGGTTTTTAAGAGAAGAAAAAGCAAACAGTTATTCAATCAGTCTCTTAGCTATGGGCTTGCTTTCTGTCCACATCATATTCTCAGTTCACATTGTTTTGTGGCAGTTCACAAAACTTCAAGCCAAGGTTTAAGTTGAAAGTGAATCTAGAATAAGGCAAAGGTAAGTCCTCTCTGGATGAATGCACACACGCGCCCTCACCCTCTCCTTGAAGAAGCTGAACTGATAAAGTTTATAGAAATACTAACTCACAGCATAGCCAACACAAACTGAAACACACACACACTCACACGCACGCACACACACAAGTTACAGGAGCAGATCTGCAAATACTCAGATGCTAGACTCAGCAATTGGTGAATATAAAATTTGTATGCTTAACTTAGATGCTTAATAATAGATAGAATTGACATGAGTAAAATTTTTGGAGACCATAAAACATAACAAAAATGCCTGAAAATGAACCAAACAGGACTTGTAGCTATAAATAAGTAACTTGAAATTTTAAAAATGTAAGGAATGGTTAAAGAGCAAATGATATACCTAAAACAAAAATCAATAGACTGGAAAACAGATATGAAAAATCACTCAAAAGCTGTCCAGGTGCTGAAGTGGAAGATGTAAAAAACAAGAGAGATGTGTAGGGCAGAATGGGAAGTTATACTGACATAAATCTAATCAGAATTATTAGGAATTATGTAGAACTCCAAAATGAAGTAGTGCAATGTATGGGAGGCAAAAGTAGAAGCAATGATGTTTGAGAATGTGGAAGAATTTAAACATTTTAAATTAAATAATTCAAAAATATGAAGAAATTCAAAATTTAATGAACACTGTGTTATAGAAAGCTTAAAAAATTCCAAGCAGGAAAAATAAAGATAGAATTACTTCCAAAACTGTAGAACATCAAAGGAAAAAAGACGGTCATAAATATATTCAGAGAGAAAAGACAGACATTTGTAAAAGAATAAGTGAATAACAGTAAACTTCTCAACATCAGTGGAGGAAGGGAAGGGCCAATGAAATACATCTTGAAAGAGTTGAGAGAAAATATCTGCTAATCTGTGATTTTATACTCAAATAAAACTCTGTTTCAAGAGTAAATTAAAACTAGATTTAAGGTAAAAACTCATACATTTTATCAAAAATCAATCATTACCAAAGGAATTATTTCAAGTAGAGGGAAGAAAATTCCAGAAGGAAGTAGTTAAGGGAGGCTGATGAGCAAAGAAAGAGTTTAAAATGTTGCCACATCTAAACAAATGCTATATAAACACAATAATGGAGCTTGTGGACTAAAAAGAGGCTAGAATCTAAACACACAGGAATATTGATGTGTATTTTGGGAGGGAGGCAATTAGACCCAATACTGACTAATGCTAGACCTTGTTATTTATGTCTACTAGAATTTCTGGTATAATTATTAAGAGACCATAAAAGTACTTGTATAAATTCCACAAATGGGAATGATTCAAACGAATCAAAATTAATTAATAGAGGTAAAAGAAAGAAAATGAATTGGCAAAAACAGCACAAATAGACTAAGGTAGTGAAAATAATTTTAAGAACATTGCAAATTATAATAAGCAAAATGAGCTAAGCCTTTTAGTTAAAAGACAAAGGTACCAAATGCAATGTGGATCCCAAATCAGAACAGTAAAAGAACATTAGCGGAAGGACAGGAAAATTCCAAGCTTGCAGTTTAGCTATTGGTTCTGAATTAATGTTGATCTCTTAGTTTTGACAAATATATCATTGTTATATAATATATTAACATGAGAGGAATCTGCATAAAGGATTATAGGAATTTTACAGTACTTGAACTTTTCTGTAAACATAAATAAAAGATTATTTCAAAATTAAGTTTAAATTTACTTTTAAAATTCTAGCTCTCTTTGTTTACAAGAGGCATAATTAAAAGACTCAAAGTAGTTGAAAGTAAGAGAACGGAAAATTATACATCAAGGAAGCAAATGCCAATAAACAGTTGTTGCTGTCAAAACACATCAGACTTGGGGCTGGGGATTTAGCTCAGTGATTAGAGTGTTTGCCTTGTAAGCACAAGGGCCTGAGTTCGATCCCCGGCACCACCAAAAAAAAAAACAAAAAACAAAAAACAAAAAACACATCAGACTTCATAGCATTTGAAGCAGAATGCATTACTAGAGATAAAGAGGAACACTGCATATGAGAAAATAAATCAATTTTCAAGGCTGAAGAATCAATTTAAAACCTAGGTATATAACAACATAGCTTCAAAATATATGAATAAAACATTAACAGACCAAAAAGCAGGTAATAACGTATCTACCATCATAGTGGGAAATTTGAATACTTCTCTCCTGGTACTGTTACCAGAATGCTGGGATTGCATCCCACGGTGATGAAGAATGAAACCACAGATGGAGGAAGTAGGGTACAACAAAAGTTACTTAAAATATATAAAAGCAAGAAAATAAAAGTTATAAAGGCAAGAAAGTTAAAGATAAAAAGACAAGGAAGTAGAGCTCCTGCTAGCCGGGAGTGGGTTCTGAGTAGAATGCCCGTGAGGGCTCTCTGTCTGGGGTTTTCAAAGGGTTCAGAAGGCATCTCAGGCCATTACAATATAACCTGTTCCTTGCTTTTTAGGGTCCAATCTATGCAGTGTCCATGCAGAGGCCATGAGCCCCGTGTCAATGGCCTGCCTGATCATGCTCTGCTCAAGTCCCACATGGCTGAAAGACACCTGGCAGATGTTTTTGTCATATCTCTGGAGGATTGTGACTTAGCACACTCCATTTTGAGCTTCCCAGCTCCATTTTGCGGCTGCTGTCTTTATTGCCTAATAGAATCCAAACTCCTGTCTTATTAATTCCTGGCATGTTTGATGGCTCAAACAGAGAACAGAACAAATATTGATAGTGTGGTCAATTAATAACAGGCTTGATCAAATGATCTGCTCATGTTAGACATTGTGCTCAACAACTGAAGAACACACACTAGTATTTTAGAAATTTTGAAATATTTAAGGTTGTTCTAGTTGTTATTGATTTCTAACTTAATTGCATTATGGTTAAAAAATAATTAATCCTTTGAAATTTATTGAGGTCCTTTATGGTTTAGCACAAAGTCAATTTTCATAATTGTCCTGAGTAAACTTGGAAAGGATGTATAGGATATTTATACTCAGCTTTGAGGGAAATTTATAGTTAGAAACTTTTCTATTAGAAACAAAGGCTGAATGTTAATGTGCTAACATCCATTTTAAGGAGTTAGAAAAAGAACAGTAGAATAAAAATGTAGTTTTTTTTCCTTTCCCTTAATGTCAGAGATCAGATGATCCATATAATTCTTTAATAAAATGTCATTAGAGAAAATAACCTGAAAATATGATCTAAAGTTAATGTAACCTGCCCATAAAACATCTCACAAAAGGAGATGGTGGTTTATTCACTCAGAAAGCTCTGGGATCATTAAATCCTGGGGCGAAACTAAGCCAGTCTAGAAGTTGGGAAAAAGATTGCTCCAAAGAATTGAGCTTTAAACAGCTCTCAAGGGGACATGAGATTAATTTACACAAACTATTTTTACTATACAACACTGAGACGGTTCTCAGGCCGAGAGATTTTTTCCCCTGTTTCTGGCTTCAGTAAAGTTGGCGCTAGAGTTTGGAGAGTTTGTCCAAAAGAGGAACAAAGGAGGACTGGCCAGCACTAACCTAATGCCTTAGCAAGAAACCCCTTTCTGCCTTTTACTGCTGTGAATTCATGAATCAAAAATGTTTGTCTCATTAATCCCATGTTAGGGAGAAGAGGACAGAAATGAGTTGATCAATCACGGCTTTGTTTCCTAGCAGTTGATTATAATCACCCAGATCCATAAGCCTGATTGAAATTGCTCATGACTGAAGATTGGATAGCAGAAAGCTGCTGGTCTCCTGGAACGTTAAAATATTTGTGCGGTGAAAAATGCACTGGCCCGGGAGGCAGGGGATTCTAGTTCTTGCCTCCGGTTCTTCTCCAGTGACCTGTGAGAGGTGGGGCATTTCTTATCTCTCTGCCTCTAGTTCAGTCATCAGAAACTGAAGGGGCAGGATCGCGTCATCTTTCAGACCCATTCGTGCTGACCAGCATCTCTACTTATCTCTACAAGAGGGTGAGCAAGACATCCCTGTGCTCTGGGTGTTAGGTAGTGGGGCAACCAGTTTGCAGCTGTGATAATGAAGATAGCAGTAAAAATACCTAACATTCACTGACTGTTCTGATGGCTAAATACTCCACATGCCTTGCCTCATGTGGAGTATACCAACCACACGGAGACTACCTGGCATCTGAGGAGGTAACTGGGGAGGGAGGCTAAGAGGTGACAGAGAGTGACCATTACCAAGTGACAGAAGATTAAGAGGTAGGGATGACAAACCTCATTTCTTTCACAATTTGGTTTGACATAGGCAGTGGCAAGACAGCCACTTCGCACATCTCTGAGGGCATTGTCCACATCTACAAAGAATGCCGAGTGGATGGTGTATGTAGGAGTCGCTCACTACTGCAGCCCTGGGCTGAGTTGAAAGGAGCGAGACATTCACGCTCCTCACCCAAATCCTTTTACTCCTTTCTCTTGCTACTGGGATGAGACTAAATTTAAATATATTTGAGGTGGAGGTAAGAGGTGGGAGGTGGAAACTTACATGGAGAAATTTTTGGTATGCTTAATATAGAAGAGAAAAAACAGTATTCTAAATTCAAACCTCATTTATCCAAGAAGGTACTGTCATATCAAAACATAAAGACATACACGAACCTAATTGTTTTAGACCCAATGGTGGCAAAAAATGTCCAATCTTTTTTTTTCTGTAATGCAGAATAGCTGGGAGATGTGTCCAAACTCTTACTTGATTTGGTTGAAAATGGCATGAATGGAATGGCAGAGAAATTCTAAATTAGTATACAAAGTGCACAGAATTGAAGGACAGGTGATTAATATTAGGAGCCTGAGATGGTGAGTTGATGATACTCTTGTCAAGAAGAATTTTCTGACTTGCTTCTCACGAAAATAGAAACGGTCCTTTACGTTGAATCTTCAAGGAACTTGAAAAACCAGTGGTCTCTAACTGGCTGAGATCGTTTATCTGGAGTCAGTTTTTGAAGTTGTGTTGAACATGTTATCACGAGTTCTACATTTACATTTCTATTGTAATAAGCTCAGGCAGTTAACTTTGCAACAGGACAGTGAATCTTATTTACAAATTTAGACTTTTAGAATAACCATGCCAATTAAAAAAGAAGCAACTGTGTCAGAATTAGTCATTCTTCTATTCATTCATTCATGTTTTCATATGCTTACTTATTCATTCATTGGTAGTTCTGGTCGTAGAGTATAGCAATTAAAAATACTGAGTTTAGAGTGAAACAGACTGGGACTTAAATCCTAGGCTGCACCTTGCTAGCTGAGTGATCTTAAGGAGATTATTTAATCTCTTGAGCCCAGGTCTCCTTATCTGTAAGTGGGATTGATAGTATGTATCTCATGCAGTCATTATGAGGATCCAGTCAGATAGAGATACAGTAAAAACTCAATAAATCTAAGCAATTCCTATTAATAAAATATCTCTGTATGTCCCAGAGAAACAGTGGGTAGGTATAGAAGCTCAAAAATGTGTATAATTTAGTTCAATTAAGACTTATTTTTTATTAGTTTGGGATTACACCTAGTTTAGGACTTTGAACTTTAAAGCTTAATGTTACAGATTTTACTATATAAAACTTACTTTCTTACCACTAGTAAACTATTTTCTACTCCTGCCTGGAAGAATTACTAATTCACTTTCTCCTCCAGAAGAGGGAATGCATACTTCTTAACTGTTGTTACTGTTGAATATTCTTCTTGCAGAGCTAAAATCTTCTGTCATTACTGACCTCGGCACAGGGCATCAAGAGTGTGTCAGATGATGGCTTGTGCCAGTGTCTTATCCGATTCTCTGTTCACGCTGAAAATATGTACAAAGATCAGCATCTTCCAAGGTGGTAGAGACGTGACAAGTGATTAGAGGAAGCTCATTGCTTTACACAGAAACTTCCATGTTGGTTTCTTTTTTAAAAAACTAGGAAAATTTTATTACATGCCTAAAGTATGGGAATATTAGACTCTGGTTTCTAATTTACATGATGATTTTATCAGTTCACATTGAACCCTGTCTTGGATTTAAACACAAACACCTGAACAACTAATAACAAAAACACTAGCTAAGATGTATTTAGTGCTTACCATATTCTGTGTGTTATACCAGTATCTTCAGGAGTTTCCTTATTTAATTCTCATAGAAAGAAACCAGATAAGAACTCTTATTTAATGAACGAGAAACAGGCTCACTGAAGTTAACGACTTGTTTAAATTACACTACTCAACAGATCTATTCATCAAATGTATTGAGTGCCTGAAACCATGAAGGGCTCTGTGGGCTCTTAAGGTGTAAGAGAAAGAATTTTGGCTTCCTGATCTAATGGCAAGAGGTGAGGCCTATGGAAGTCTCACATCTGCCTTTCTTTTTGGTGGAGTAGTAACCTATTGTGTATGTCTCTCTTTTCCCCTAAGGAAACACCAGTTTAGACCAGCTAGAATGTAAGATTAATGCCAACATAGGCACTGTGTACTGTATATGTAAATAAACTCAACTTAGTTGCAGAGAAAAAAAAAAGAGGTGAGGAACACACAGCATAAATCCTGTCTGATGGATGGATGGATGGGTGGCATCGAAAGTAAGATCTATCTTTCTTTCTTTCTTTTCTCTTTCTTTCTTTCTTTCTTTCTTTCTTTCTTTCTTTCTTTCTTTCTTTCTTTCTTTCTTTCTTTCTTTCTTTCTTTCTTTCTTTCTTTCTTTCTTTCTTTCTTTCTCCTTTCTTTCTTCAACATAGATTCCCAACACACTACTGCCTCTTCTAAGCATTTGCATCTATATAGGTCACTGCCTCTCGGCAGATCATGTTTTCCTCCTGGTCCTCTCTTCCTTCCTCACTTCTTTCCTTCACTAACTCCCACATGCACTTTGAGACTTGGCTGGGAGATTAGGGAGCTCTAGGTAGTCATCCTTCAACCTGGATTGATTATTTTCTTTCTGCATTCTCATTACAGTCTAGGAAATTCTACAAAATTTAAAGTGATTGAGGTTCATCCATATGACACCAGTGACAAGGTCTTTGGAAGCTAAGATCTTGTACATAAGCTCAGCGTGGCCTTGAGGTATAGCACAGTGCATGACCGGAAGAAGGGAGAGTTAAATGCAAATCCTAGCTCTACTATTAGAACCAGCTTTGTGACCTTTTAACTTTGGGCTTCATAAAATGGGTACAGAAATGGTAACTTCATCAGAATACACTTGTGATTTTTCAAATGAGAAGTACATAAATTACTTATTGGTTTAAATATTATATAAATTTAAATTTATATAGAAGTATAAAAATCTTTGAAGAGTTATCCCTATTAGCATGACTATTATTTTCAGATCTTGATTTGGGAAAGATGACCCTGAATTGTAAAGTAGGCACTAGCCTCAAATAAACAAAAGAAAAGACCATTCTGCACATTCCTCTGTACCTATCTTGCCTTCTTTATTATAAATTATTTCACAAGTTCTCTGGGAAATCTCGTTTCAAATATTTCAGTGATAATTTTTCCATCACTTAAGTTATAGGTTATCTCAGAAGTATATTAACTGCGCAGGGGAGGACACTGCATTTATTCATGTATTTTTTCAATGAATAAATCCACTGAAGTGTAAACATTCTCTCTTTTTCATTTTACATGTCTGTAAAGAAGAATGCACAGAAGCGACTATTCTGGAGCTACAGGAGTGAGTTTCCAGAATGAATCATCACCTTGTGGTCCGCTGAGAAGACGGCCGTGTCAGGAATCCTGCGAGCAAACTCGCTGTGGGGACACTGTCTGTTCTCTGCCATTGAACAGCATTTTTACTTACTTAGCTGGCGTCCAACTCTTTTCTCAGTTGTTCCATGAACCATTCTCTCTGCAAGGTTTCCTATAGAGAGTGAAATGGAAAACAGTGAAGTAAGATTTCCAAGTGAAAGTTACACTAGTTTTAATAGTGTTTTCATATTTCACATCATAAGTCCTGATGTAGAAGTAATCTGTTTTTATATGAAAGTACCATCTGTATTATTTGCCCCTAGACACTAAAATTGTTAAGCCAAAGGTGTTCGTTGGACAGACTTCCACAGCATGGAAACAGCTGCCACCATGTCCTATATTTGATAATTCAGGGATCTTTAGCAAATCCAACCAGTGTCATCAACATTGTCCATGTCATGTGGGTAATGTGTTACCTGGATGGCAACTTTGTGTTTTGAAAACTGCCTTCATAGTTTTAAGGAGGTAAATTATTTCGCCTACAAAATTTCTATTGTCACAGAGAACATGCAGTGCTTCGACATACATATAAAGCCAATCCCACATTTTACATAAGAGAAAACAAAATCTTTCCCAGCACAGAATAGCAATGAGAAAGAAAAAAGATACACAAATGTGGCTGCAGATAAACTTTTTCTAGGAAACTGCGGTGGTTCTCTTACATGAATAAGCTGCCTTGTATGAAGAGATGTGCAGGATGAAATAGATATCAATTCTTATAATCTAACAGACAGAGAGAAAAAAAATCTCACAGAGTTTGAAAGAAATATCCTAGGAACTTACTGTGGAATTGAATTTGAGATAAGGTGAGTATATCTCAGTTCCCCTGCACAGGTATTATTTTTGGCTGCACTACTAAAATCTTTTTATAGGTTGGTCTTGAAGCATACAGTCCAAAGACAGCATTTGATTTAAGCTCTTATGTATAAAGATGGAGTTGTACAGAAGACACTGGGATAGCTTTACAGAAAAAACACACATAAAATTATGCTATCTCTTCTGTCTTTTTCTAGACAAGGTTATATTTCTCAATTTTGTTTGCCCTCACCAAGCTAGACTACTTGCATGAAGTGTTAATGACATCCTGAAAGAAATAAACAGTGCGATTTCATATGCAGTGCTGAAAATGGGTGAATTTTAAATTGTATCCTTATCATATTGAACAATGACCTTGAGTAAATTGCTCACTTCATCTTGTGTGTCATTTTTGAAACACTTTCTAACAACAGAGCCAAGATACCAGATGTGCACACCTCATCCTGCTTCCAATGCGAGGCTCTTTCCTCGGCTACTCAGCAGAACTGACTGGAGTAGGCATGGGGGTTGGACCCTATGTACTATTCTTGACACAGAGGAAAGGTGAGCTTTGAAGACACACAGGCTTCTAAGTTTAAAGTTCTGTAGTTTACCAGCTGGGTAACCATGGGCAAGATACCAAACTTCTTTGAGTATTAGTTTTTGATTTATGAAATGATTATTCTTACTTTGTAGAGTTATTATGACAATATGATCAAAACGTGCCTGAAATGCCGTAAAAACATCACTCAAAAAATAGCAGCCATTCTTATTCTTGTCTATGAATATAACTTAAGAATGTAATTAACCTAGCAAATATTCACTGGATGCCTTTCCTTTCTGAGGCACTGTGCTGGGCACTGATTAGTGCCTATGCAGGGGCTAGAAAAGTACAAGTCTCATAGAAGTATATACTTCCTCCTCTTACCCCATTACATGTATTGTGATGCTAATTTTATGTCTCAATTTGGGAAGCCACGGTAGCCAGATATTTGGCCAAACATTATTGTAGATGATTTTGTAAAGGTACTTTTAGATGAAATTAACATTTAAATCAGTAGATTGTGAATAAAGCAGATAACTCTTCATAATGTGAGTGGACCTCATCTAACCAGCTGAAAAAAGGGCTGACCTTGCCCTGCTAAAAAGGGATTCTGCCAACAGATGGCAACATCACCTCTTCCCTAAGATCACTGACCTGTGGCCTATGCTGCAGATTTGGGACTAGCTGTTCCTTAAAATATCTATCTACCTACCTACCTACCTACCTACGCAGCTATCTCTGTTGAGATATAGATATATATTTTAGTGTATCTGTATGTATATCTCCTAATATTTCTGTTTCTCTGGAGTACTTTGACTAATATATGTACTCTAATACTTTCTATTCTACTTTCTTAGAATAGTTTAGATTTCTCAATTTTTAGTTTAGGAGGGTTTCCTGATACACTAAATTGCTTTCATGATGGACTAACAGGTTGTGATTTACAGAGTGGAAAAATGCTTCCCAAAATTATATCTTTCCATTTAAATATTGCACCTGACTACCCTTCTTCGAATTTGGTTGCACCCTGTTCTTAGTGCCATAAAACACAGCTTTGATCCACCACCTTTAGATAAATCATCCTAGAAAAGGATTTTTTGCAGCAATATACAACCTTTAAAAAATTTATTACAGTTTTCCAATTTGAATAACTAACAAAGACAAAATATTCATTTGCTCCTTACTAAATATGAATACATAAAGTTAAAAAAATCTTATTTTTACCAGCTAGCCTACTGAGTCCATGAAGATTAATTTCCAATAAAACAAAAAAACATTTTAGTTACTTCTAAAAATGAAACTTTGGAATTTCTCTAGCCTTCGCAATTTTTTATTTATAGAAATACACATTTGAAAAGTAAAATGAGTACTCCTAGCAGCCAAAGCTGGAACAGTTTTAGCAAAAGTATAAATACAGTAAAGTATATTGGACTATTATTTAAGTCACAAAATAAAATCCTCATGAATCCATACTGATATAAATAAATTATGGAATAAATACCTATGGAAGAGAAGAGATGACTGCCTTACAGAAGAATTTCACATAATTTACGTATGTATGCTCATCTCAGAAGGTAGAGTTCAGTTTTTCTTCACCTCTCCCGACCCTTCATTCTGGCCCCTGTTGGGCTGCACTTAGTAACTTGCTTCCAAAGAACAGAGTACAGGAGACAGAGATTGGTAACTCTGAGAGGGCAGATGCTCTCTCATCAAGGCAATCAAATTTAGTATCACCAGCGATAAGTTACATTGGTAGCATGTATCTTTGACGTAATATAAGAATGACTCTTCACTTCTGTGGTTTTCCTGCCTAATAATAATGAGACCAAGGTAGCCAGGAGAAAGACACTGAACAAACTCAAACTGAGTGACGCTTTGCAAAAATTTGACCAGTGATCCTCAGATGTGTCAGGTCATCAAAGACAAGAAAACCTGCCTCTGGAAAACTGTCATGGACCAGAGTGGGCAAGGTAGATACAATGACTAAAGTAACATGGTACCCAGTATGGAGCAGAAAAAGGACACTGAGGAAAAAAAATCTGCCGAAATAAGAATTAGCAGTTGAGTCCAGTTAATAGATATGTAGCACTATTGGTTTACCAGTTGTGACAAATTTGTCATGGTGCTTTAGAATATAGGGGAAGTTGGGTAAGGTTATAAAGAAATTCTCTATACTATCTTTGCAACTTTTCCATAAATACAAAACTATTCTAAAACGAAAATCTTTCCTCCAAAGAAATACTGTCACATGATCAACAGGAAAGTGTACTAAATGCAAATAAAAGAATGTAACTCAACAGTGTCAGAAAGAAATGGTTGACTCTATCTGAATTGCACTTTTTCTCTCTGTACTTCTAATGAGCAATTCTTTCAGGTCTAATTGTTCTTTAAAATGTATGGAGTATATATTTAAAGACTCTTGCATTTAATATTTTATACAATAGCAACACCTTGTTGAGTAAAGTTGTTTGCTCTATTATCAGTATTTTAACAAAATTGATTAAATTCGTCACTTTATTGGTGATATTTTTCAGAATCTTCGAGAGAAAAGGAAAATTCAACAAGAAGACATGATGTGTTATTTCAAAAAGTACCTGTGATTTTTTATTCAAAATAGCAGGTGTTAATTTTCATCTTATTTAGCATTTCATTTGAATATTACTCATCTATTGTAAATTTGTGCTGAATCCCTGATGAGTTTTTTTACAAGAAGAAAGAGAAG
>PVJO010006153.1:0-16404 GCA_004026905.1 Hystrix cristata
TATGTGACAAGGTCCTAAGGCAAGAAAGCTTCTTGGTACTGGGTTTGCAGAATAACAGGCCTGGCTGGCAGGGCCCCAGGTTAAAAGCTTATTCTGTACCCATCCACCTGTACTCATTTCTCTGTATTGCTAGTTCTTTATAATACTACAAGCTGGTGTGGCCTTCTGATTATGTTTTGTGAATTGTTTACTTTTGTTTGAAATGACTCAGCATGTTCTTTTTATATTATGCCCTGCTGAAACTTAAAAGTGAAAATTGCACTGAGTAATCAGCGCTTGTAAGTGAAGCACTGATTGCGCCATAAATAAAGATTGTGGTTTGCCAGGGGCGGCCATTCTGCTCATCAGGCTGATGGCTCCACCCAGACCCAGCTATCCTGTGTGAATCTCTTTCATCCTGCTCCGCTCCTCTGCCCTGTTCAGCTCGACAGTGCAGGTAATGGCAGAACAGAAAATTTTCTTTTTTTCTCTAAGGACACACACTTAGGGAAAGTCATTTCTGCAAATGGGGAGAAGACAGCTCCCTTCTTATCTTCCTTTCAAGAGAGGAAGGCAGCCCTCAGCAAAATGCATCTGCAAGCACCTTGACCTTAGACTTCTCAGTCTCCAGAACCAAGAGAAATAAACGTCTATAATTTAAGACACTCAGTTTACGGTGTTCTGTTATTGCAACCCAAACACACTAAGACGCCAGCAACCTAATGCTGTCATATACAATGACAAGAACAGAAATCAGAGTTAAAGGGCCCACGTGGACAGCAAGCTTGCTAGTGTTTACCTAGGTGACCCCGCACAAGTCACCGCATCTCTCAACATAGTTATTTATCATTAAAATGGGACGATGACGTGCTCACAAAGCCATTGTAAGGGCAAAGAGGAATAAATTTTGTGAAATTAACAGAAAAATGGGTAAAGAAGGTGCTGTCTAGACAGAAGTGATTCATGGTATTGGCAAGTAATTATTTCACCAAAATTCACCAGGAAATGCAGCAGTCTTTGCTTATCAGATGACCAAGAAGAAAGGTACAACATAGTTCCTGACTACAAAGGTATATTTCTGGGGAAACAGGACACCTGGGCAGAAGACAGAGATAATATTTATAAGGATGTGCAGGGTAAAAAGTTAGATGATGTCAGGGTGCTCATCACAAAGAAAGCTCTGGACTGGGGAAAGGGAGCAAAGAAAAAGCATTTTAATACTGAGCATATACTATGTGTCGGAAACTGCATTATACCTAATGTAACATTGTACTAGGTAGTTATTATCAAAACCATTTATAAAATGAGAAAAGTGAGGCCCAAAATGTTAAATAACCTCCCAAGGCCTCACAATAAGAAAATTAATATAGGAAAAACATAAATCTCAAATTATTAGATGCCAAATGTGCTGAGTTTATGGTCTCACTATTATAGGCAGCTAAGTTAGACAGAAATTAATATACAGTCAAAGTGGGACTGGGCTCTCAATGAAGTCAGCACAAAAGACAACAGAATTGTGGCTAGAGGTGCAACTGAAGAAATCCAGGCCTCAAGATAAAGACACAATGGCCAGGTTTACATGCCTCCCTAAGGGATAAACAGTAACTTGGAACTACACTGTAATTACCATCACCTGTTCCAGGAAGTCCAGGTAGGCATCAGTGGCCCAGGTGGGTGACCACAGCATCTGGACCCATCCCTCCCCCAAAATGCCTTTGCTCTTTCCATGTATTCTTGTTATGCAATCTGCTTTCTTATTGCATCGATATTGACTAAGCAGCTATTCTTGTAATCTTATAGGTTGATTACAGTTTGACCTACATTGGGCCCACATTATGACTTGATGTATAAATTACCCAACAAAGTACCTCGGTGGCAACCCACTTCCAAGACCCCACCTGTCTCTCAGGAGCTAGCTCTCAATAAACATTTCCTACTCTTAACCTCCATTGTCCTTTGGAATTCATTCTTTGATTTCAGAGGACATGAACTCAGTATATCTGACATCTAACAGCTTGGGAATTATAGTTCTCCTTCAGTTACAAATAACCACAGAGGTCTCGGTTGCTCTTTCCCTGAGGCTCTCTCATGCCCAAGAAGCAGCTCCCCTTGAGTTCTAGGTGATTGAATTATATCTCATCTCCAAGTACTCTTCTTCATCCTCTGTGCATCTACAGTCACACACTGTGATGGGAGGGGTGGTGAAAGAGAATCTTGATCCTTTTTACTTCTCCTTCCCACCCACCCCCATCTCTCCAATCTCCAAATCCCTTTCCGATCTCTGCAAAGTCTATTTTTTTATGAAACACATGTTTAAGTCTATAGCTGACATAATTATTGATTTTCCTGATGGATCTGGGCAAAGTAAATTGAAACCCTGGAAAGAATTCTCCATTTTAGATGCCATTAAGAACATTCATGATTCATGGGAGATCAAAATACCAACTCTCACAGAAATTCAGAAGATGGCTCCAACCCTTATGAATAATTTTGAGGATTTCAAGGCTTCAGTGTAGGAAGTAACTGCAGATACAGTGAAAGTAGCAAGAGAAATAGAATTATAACTATTTCTAGCATGTCCTTAACTACTTCTAGTTATAATTCTAGAGCCCAAAGACGAGATTGCTACAACCTCATGTTAAAACATTAAGGGATTGTGGGTTGCCTCTTCTAGATGAGCAAAGTCATTTCTTGAGACGGAATCTAGACTCTTGATGAATCTGCTGTGAACTTTACTGAAATGACAATAAAGAATTTAAATACTACATAAATGCAGTTTCTAAAGAAGTGGCAAGGTTTAAAAGGACTGACACTAATTTTGAAAGCTCTACTCTGAGTAAAAGTCTATCAAACAGCATTACACATTACAGAGAAATATTTTATGGAAGAAAGAATCACTTGATTCAGCAAGAAGACCCAAGACCAGCCGAGGCAGAGGAGGAGAAAACTTTAGTTCAGTTCAGCTGTGAACATTGCTTAAGTAACTTTCACTTTTGGAGATTGTGTTTCTATTTATCAAATGGGAACCTGAATATCTGCCCTGACTATCCAACATGATTTCTTCCTTAAGACTTGGGAAAAAAAAGAAAATAAACATAAAATTTCTTGTATTAAAATTTAGGATTATATATACTGTCAGGGAGATTAAAATGATGCAGTAAATACCAGCAGCAAAATACAACCTGAGAGGCCTGGAACCAAAATATTGGAAAACGACTTAGTGAAGAGAAAAAGGACAGCTCTAGGAATCAAGAAAGAGCAGAGAAGAAAACTAGAAATAACAGAGTAACTGAAGACAATGCAGAGAAAAAAATGAAGCAGTCTGGAATGTTAACCGCGACTCTCACTGAGCCAGACCTGTTGTGCAAACACCTGGTAAGCCCAAGAGGGTCAGCAGCCCAGAGAGAAACAGACTAGCAGCACTATCCCCAAGGAAAGTCCACAGTAAGCTGACAACACATTATGGGCTTTTACTCCGAAAGTGACTCCTTCTCCAATTCCCTCCCAGTCATTAACCCAAATCATAGGTGTTACTGTATTTGTAAATGAATCAAATTTTCTGTGGCTCAGTTTTCCATTTTGCCTTTCAAAAGCTGAGCGATAGATGAGGTTTAAAATAACAACTAGTGACAGTGTGGTGGAGCATGATTGCAATCCCAGCACTTGGGAGGCTGAGGTAGGAGGATCGCTGCGAGTTAGGCCAATCTGGGCTACACAGCGAGTTCACGGCCAGCCTAAACTACATACCAAGACCCTGTCTCAAAAAATGAAAACAACAATGAAAGAACAGTAAGAGCTAGTTAACTGCAAAAGAAAGAGAGCACAGGCAAGTTTTAGCATGAAGTGATTCTCTAGCTGAAAGGTTTCCATTCCAGGTTTTTATAGCACTACAATTGCTCAAGTGCATTCTTGATTCAGAGATCTGTGGTACGAAATCCTAATATTGCTGTCTGAAGTCCTTACTGGTCAATTAATCCCTGGTATACTTTAGATCTGAAATGTCCCCCAAAGGCTTGATCTCCAGCTTTGTGGCACTATTCAGAAGTGGTATAACCCCAAAGAATGGGGCCCAGTGGAAGTATTAGGTCACTGGGAGCATGTCCTTAAAAGGGATTATGGGACCCTAGTTTCTTCCCTTTTCTTTCTTCTCTGCCTGGAGATAAACAGTTTTCTCATACTGCCCACAATGGCTGCCTCACCACTTACCAAAAACAACAGGACCAACTCATCACGGACTAAAACCTCTAAAACAGTGAGCCAAGATACAGCTTTGCTCTTTAAAACCTGGTTATCTGAAGTATTTCCTTCAGTGATTGAAACCTGACACTGTCCCTTTATCAACAAGTCTACTTTGCCATGCTGCTTAAGAATGAATTTGATGGGGGGTGGGGGGAGAGATGGAAGATTGTTCCCTACTCTCAGCAAACACTTCCTACCTGCCTCCAGAAGAATGGTGGGACCATCTGAGCCACTCGCTCCACCAGGGCTTAGTCACCAGGAGATAATCTATATGGCGACCTGAGATCTTGGCTCAAGACTGCTGAACAGCCAGGTTTCTGGTCTCTTCTGTGACGAAGGCATTAGCCACTTCCTTAGCTCTCCACTGCTGCCACCCACATTCCGGAGTTCACCTCCCTTCACAAAGGAGAACAGTTATGATAGCAACAACCAGCCTGGAAATTGATTTATTGAGCAATATTTTAAAACCGACTGTACAGCTCCCATCTATTATTTGGGAATTTGTTTCCTCAGGTAAGTCTCAGGATAACCAGATGTAAAAGAAAATGTCGATTCATTAAAACCAGAACTATCTTATTTAGCGTCAGAAAAAAGATAATTTGGAACAAGCTTCAAAGAAATATAAAAACATAGCTTTTTCAAATACCAGTTTCCTCATACCTGGGAGAAAGGCCTACAAATCTCAGAGAAGTAGGAAGCCCAAAACAAGAGGTGAGACTTGAGAAATCTCACCAGGCAGGCCACAGGGGAAAAAAGGTCAAATGAAAAGAGATACCACACTGCTTTACAATCTATACATTTATTGAGTAAAAACAAAATCAATACAGACATACTAAATTTGGGGTGGTTCAGATGTGACTGAGGTCCATTTGCAGCAGAGAAGAACTGAGGTAAAGAAAGTACAGTGTTGCTGGCAAGGGGACAGGGAACAAAACCATTCTCCAGTAACTGTAAAAGCGGGCATCACACAGCCAGCAGGGGTCAGTTAGCCTAGGAGGGGACTCAACATTTAATGTGCAAGGCTAAAACCAAAGAAACACAGAACACTAGAGAGGTGAGGGCCCAGTCACTCAGACGGCACGTGCAGCAGCATTGGCAGAGAAGAGCCGTCAGCGCAGAGCCGCTGATCACTTGGGGAACACGGTGACCACATCGTAGCCCTCAGGTGGTGTGACCCGTTCCCGGGCATGCTTTTCACAGTAGATCTGATCCTCTACAAAGAAATGGCCCTTCTGTTTCAGGTTGGTACCACAGTCGGTGCACACGTAACACTCAGGGTGGCGGTGACGGTCCCGCAGCTTCACAAACACACCACTGTAGAAGTTGAGGAAGAGGGCGCCATTACTAACAAGCACCTACAGGTGGCGCCAGCATTCCTCACAGTCCTTTCAGTGCAGGGTGCCTGGGCTTTGCCCAGCCGCTCAACCCGCCTGAATGTGGGTGTACTGGCAGAATTTGTCTCCTTTTGCTAGGGCTTGTGTCTAGATGTCTAGATTAGTGGTGGCTGGATGTAGGGTGTGTGGCGTTGAGATTAAGGATGTGATGCTGAGATTAACTATGCGATGCTGGGGTTAAGGGTGCCACACCATGAGTGTGAGTGCTGGCCACCTTAAGGGCCGGCAGCCCGGATGGAATATAAAGGACAGAAAGAGGGCTGCTGCCATCTCTTGCTGCTTGTCTTCTGCTGCCTCCTGCTTGTGCTGCGATGCCCCTCTGCCCTGCCACCCTGCCTTGCAGCCGGCTGGACTGAAACCTTTACAGACTGTGAGTGACAATAAACCTTTCCTCCTTTAGCTCTGAGTGCCAGGTATTTTGTCTCAGCAATGACGACAGTAAGTAAGACACCATTGTATCCAGATAGTGCAGCATCCAGGACTTTCCACATTTCCACTTCCCACCAGCGGGCCTCCCCAGACTGTGGGAAGCAGATACTCACACAATGCCAGTGCCACATTTGTCACACATGGGCAGCTTCTGAGCATTTCCAATAGATGCAGCCACTTTGGTGACTGGAGCTTTAACACTTCGGAATCCTGAGGGCTTGTTGGGATCCCCTGAAATAAGGAAAACATTCACATTTGGTGAGCAGTGCAGAATTGCACTGGTTTTACTTAGCTCTTTTGGAGCCATTACATAGATAGATGACACACTTGTATGTTCAACTACGGTCATGAGCACTGGAGTCAAACAGCTCTGACTGCTGTGTGACAGTGGGCAAGTTACTTAACTTCTCCGGTCTCCTTGTTTCCTTTTCTACAAAGTAGAACATTTTTCTCTTCACTGGTGTACAAAAAGATTTTTTAAAATATATGAAGCCCTCTTACACTATCTGGCACATGTTCAGCTCTCGCAACACAAATTATATTACATCCTGATTAAACCTATGTACACAGTGATTTGGGAATTTAAAAATCCCTTAATAGGTGTAACAAAGAAGTGAACATAAACATTATCTGATAAAAGACGGTATATTTAGACGTAGAAAGAAACCTGTATCACAAAAAGAACAAAATCATCTCAGTAAAGCATGCTATCAGCAGCCAGATGAAAATCACACACAGAGGAAGGAGCTTTTCTGTAGTTTGCCTTGCACACATGAATTAAGCACCTACTTACTGGACACTGGCTATCCACAGCCCAGCTCATCATGTCTTACGGGACAGAGCCCTCTGTCACGGAAGCTATTAGTAACGGTAGGTTATTCGTATCATTTGGTGGCACATCCAAGGGCTTCAGCCGATGAAAGGCGAGCAGATGTGGGCCCTCAGGAAAAGCACTAAGCATCCTTGTGTGGTTCGGCGCTGTCCCCATGGAGATTCTGCCTTCTCCCATGAGAACAGCAAGACCCAGAAAATGCTTCTTTCTGCACTAGGGCCCCCAGAATGGGAAGACTCAGGGTGCTAGGTCCATCCTTGCTGAGCCCAGCAGAGCCACAGCTGATCGGTAGTCCTCGGGAAATCCCAGCCACCCACTGCTTAGAAACACAAGGTGAGAGCTAGCTTGGGCTATGGTTTGTGGGCTTATGGAGAACTAAGAAGTATTTGGAAGCAGCCTGGATTTTTGATTGCCCTGTCACGGGCACTCGCGGCATAGTCTCTCAGGTGCCCCCACCAGTGCTGGGCCTCCCACACTGGGGAAACATACACCTGCCTGGTAAAACCTGAAGTGGGAAGAGATTCAGAGGCCCCGGTGCTTCTGTTACTGTACGATGGGAGGTCCACAGCTTGTGGAAGGGTCAGCAGGTGTATGGGGAATGCCATGTTGGAGCCTCTGTGTCCCCAAGCCCAAGGCACCTTCTTGCCTTTCCCAAATCTTTCACCCTTCCTTTGGGAGAAGACCACTGCCCCATTTTTGTTCATCATCGATCTGCATGCAAGGTATATGCTTCACACACCTCACCTGAATCTCAGCCCCACCTAGAGGGATCTCAGGACTTGGGTGGGTGGCTTTGCTATGTATCCTTCCTTAAGCATCTCAGCTTCATTTTCTAGCTAACGGTGCTTGGCTGCCTACCTCATGACAAGAGAATGGCAGCTCATCTGCACCCTGGACAGCCCAGAAAGGCAAAATTGACTGCAGGAAGAACCAGCTCAGTGATGGGCTATTTTTTTCATACAATTCAATCAGCAGAAAAATCACTAACGAAGGAGGAGTACAAAAGGATAGAAGGGAAGAAGGTGAGGTGAAACATGAAATTCCTCCATGACAGGAGAATCCATAACCACCTGTTGTGGAATGAAGAGACAAGTGCTGGATGCCGCTGGGCACAGGCAGGGCTGATGAGCTTGTGTGCGAAGGACGCAGCTCTCACCAGGGCTTGCTCAGCCCTGCAGTGCCACCTACTGGCAAGAGATGTTTTTCTCTCATTTATCCTGCCAACACTGGAAATTCAACAATCTCTTCCTCCTTCCTTCACAACTAATTTAGGGATGGACTCCAGGCAACGACAAACATTTCCAAATTTCTCTTCTTCAAGTGACCTTTGCATACCACGTGTTTCTGGGGGAAAAGTGAAAGTAGTCCAAATAAAGCACAGCTGTTTTTCTGTCTACTTCACTGTGCAACAATCTTCCGTGGCTCCACGCTGCCTATAGAATCAAGCTCACAATGATTAACCTAGCTCTGGCGATCTCTTTCAGACTACAAACCTTTGGAGGATCCTCCTGGAACCAGCGGCACCAGATAAAAGGAGCCTGGATATCTGCTGAGCAAGTCTCCAACCTTCTCATCCTGGAGCCTGTGGCCAACCCTATTTTTCCTTGGTAATGATGTCTCCTTTTAGATCTCCACTCTTTAAAAGTCTCCTTTCACAGGTGGATGAATAAACAAAATGTGGTATATACATACAATGGCTATTACTACATCTTAAAAGGAAGGAAATTTGGACACATGCTACAACAAGAATGAACTTACACTAAAAATGAATTGATCACCAAAAAACAAATGGTGTGACTCCACTTACATGAGCTATTTGGAAAGTCTTATTCAGAGACAGAAAGTAGAGTAGCAGTGGACAGGAACTGGTGGAGCAGGGACTGGGGAGTTACTGTTTAATGCTACAGCTTCAGTTTTGCCCAGATGGGAAGAGTTCTGTGGAAGGACAGTGGTGATTGCATCACCGTGTAAACATACTTAATGTCACAAAACTGAACAGCTGAAAAAGATCATAACGGCAAATTTTGTTACGTGTTTTTCATCACAATTAAAAAACATAAAGTCTTAAAAGTCTATAGATTTAGGAATTTATCCAGAGCCAGATGAGTGTGAGGAAACAAATACCCTTTTCTTCTAGTACAAGGACGGAGTTCATCCTAAAGAAGACAACCTGCACTGAGTCTTAATCAGTTTATACTAAGCCTGCAGCAGGCAAGCCTCTTTCGGAAGGCTTGCTGACTGACCACATGGCCCTCTACACCCTGCCTTCACCCTTGAAACAATCCCATGAGGTACTTATTCTGAATCCCACTGGACACATTCAGGAATCAGGGCTTAGAAAGACCAGCAAGCTGCTCGAAGTCTTGGCAGGACTGAGACAGACCCGAATGCCACTGTTTCCTACCAAGAGTGCTGCTCCTGAACAACAAGCCTTTCTAAATGGCATAGTCCCCACTGGGTGCTTTTACCATGTACCAGCCACTGCCCTAATCCTTGACCATTTCATCTCAAGTAAAAGCAGCACTGAAGTTCTATTCCCAGAGAGCTTTCTGTATGTGATGGATGTCTGGACTAGAATTTATTCTGTTGCATTCAATGAAAATTTAATGCAAGTACACGTTAAGAGAAATGGCACAAACTACAAGATATGTTACCTCCCTCTTCCGTTTCAGGAAAGTCTTGATTTTCTTTAGGACAAGAGATATCTAGATTAGGGGATAAAAATATTAATTCTCAGATTCTTGTTTAACTAAGTGTGGCTATGTGACTCAATTCCCTGGTCAATAAAACATAAAAGGAATAGCAGTGTGGGACTTTTGGGAAAGAGAAAGCTGGCTCATCTGAAAGGGGACTCCCAAGTTAGCTCTGTCTGCTTCCTTCCTTCCTCCCTGCTGCCTGGAAGTGGGCAGGATGGCTGGTGAATCAGCTGCCACTTAGAATCGCAAGAGAACTTGAGCATGAAAGCCACTGGTTTGGTTGATAGGGCACAGGACAGGTGCAGATCCTGATGAGCACAGAACTGGTACCTCCCTGCTCAGATCATTTTCTGCGAGCCCAGATGATCTCTGCAGCATCTGTGTCCCAGTTTGAGCAGGACAACTGACTGCCTCACTTCATGAACAGTTTCCCACCCACTTACTTACTCAGTAAAACAAGCTGTTGCTTCTCTTACGTTTTGACAAACCCATCATCCTCAATGGTTGGACCCCAAGTCGTCTTCAGTCAGACCCAGTACTGAAACTTAATACAAAGTTTGGCTCTATTTTTTTTCCCCAACTACACCAACCAAAGGAGGAAACTGCTTGTAGAACAATATCTCTTAGCACAAAAGAAACATTGTTTTTCTAATTTCCTGTGAGTGTAAACTGCCATTCTCTCTAAAGAACCCACAGCATGGGGGAGGAAGGCCTAATGTGGGGCATGCTCAGCTTCGGAAGGACTCCCCACACAGCCAAGTCTCCAGAAGGGCTGTAAAGGAAGAAGTGCCCTGTCAGAGGACACTGAGCTCTGAGCCTAGCTGACTGCCCTGAGCCAGCTGCAGCCTGGCTGATGCACGTCTGCTCACCAGAATCACCAAGTGTCCTTCCCAAGAGCACCAATTCTCTGTTCAAGGGTAGATACTTTGGAAAGAGGACGGAGTCAGAGCTCACCCATGAATAAGCTAAAGTGACCTGGATTCTCCTGATAAAGTTTCAAACATAATAATTACGAAATATTTACTCTGTACCAGTCATGATGGTGGGTATTTTGCACCATTAATGACACTGATCCTAGAATGGATGAAAAACTAGCCTAAGGATACAGGGTGAGGACACAGACACGCTGGGGCTCTAAGGTCCCCAAGAGGCCATCTACCCTAGAGTAAGAACAAACCTACGGTCGCAAAGGCAAAGTAGGCACCTGCCTTCACTGGCTTGCTGACCTATGGTGTACGGAGTTTCTTAAAATAAAAACGGGGTCTGAAGGTGTAGTAAAGAGGGACTCGTACTCTCCCCCACCCCTTGGTAGGAGTTTTCAGCATTTTAAAAGTCCATTTGAAGGCCGGAGGTGTAACTCAGGGGTAAAGCACTTGCCTAGCATACACGAGGCCCTGGGTAGCACCGGGAGGGCAAAAAAAAAGTGTGGCACATGCCTGTAGTGCCAGCCTGGGCAACTCGGTGAGACACTGTCTCAAGAAAAATAAAAACCTATGCCTTTCAAAGTACACTGTGCCTTTCGAAGCACACTGTGCCCTTTCTACCTACTCTGTCTGTCCTCACCTATGTTTAAGCAACAACTAACCCTCACAGCAGACCCTGAACAACAAGTTCTGGCCACAGGCAGGGCTGATTACCTTTTTCCTCTGACTCCAGGATTTCTTGTAAAACTAGGAATGATGTAGACTGTTTGGGAGGCTCATTTAACTCCTGTTTCTCTTGAAGCATCTTGTAAACTTCAGATTCTTTGTCAATGATGAGGCTCCCTGAATGCTGGGAATGATCTAAGCTGTAAAGAAAAGAATGTTTGGAAATTTATTAAAACATGTCAGAAATTATAAAAAGGAAAAAAAAAAAAAAAGAAACCACACCCAGCACTCCTCTCCAAGCAAAAATACTTGACTCAAACAACGGCAAGAAATTATCCATTTCTTTAAACCAGTCTCAGTCCTGCCGATATTGTGAGGTGTCCCTCACAGTCCTCACACAGTAAGAGTCTGCTTTTTGCAAACAGTTTCAGTAATTTAATTACTTTTGGCTTAATCCCATAAAAGGGGAACGCTTTACTTCTTTTTAAATTATATAAACAACACTACATCAACAGAACATTTGAAAGAGGGAAAATGCTGACCACAACTTGACCACTAAAAACTCAACTGAGTCTCCCTATATGAGCCACAAGTATCATTTCATGAGCAGAAATCACATTCTTCTTTCCTAAAGATCTCGAATTGTTTTCCCCGTCTCCATAAGCTCCTCATAAGGAACTCGGGCCGCCTCACCTATAACGCAGAGGTAAAACATGGGTAAAGCTGAAACATGCAAGTGCTCTGTGAGTTCTAAAGGATTCAGGCTCGGGGACTGGGCAAGCCAGGCCTTGTCTTGCACACCCACCTCCTGTCACTCTGGGCACCCTGGAGCAGAACAAGTACTGCTGTGGGGCCTCTTTTCCCCAGGCTCCACTGTCCAGTGGCAGGAGGCCTATGCAGCCTTGGTCTCAGGAGGGAGAGGGGAAGGGAGGGTGACCCATAGGATCTATCCTGAATCTGACCCCTTCTCACCACCCCAGCTATGTGCAGGGCCAAGCCGTGCCACTGCCCACCAGCATGATCAACCACCCACAACTCGTCCCCCTGCTGCCATACTCAGCTGCAGGACTGCCTAATTTTCAAGCAGAGGCAAAGAGATATTTTAAACTCATGAATCAGACTGTACCATGCTGTGGCTCAGTGTAATTTCATCTGACTTTGAACCAAATATTTACAGTTTTAATAACAAATCACAAGTTTAATCAAATTTAACTTCTTTGGAGTAAAGATTCATCACACGCAGGCCTAGCTTCCCTCTCAAAACATAGTCCTTGACTCACCCACCCTTTTTGGTCAGAACAGCCCTTTGCAGTGCTTGGACCACGACAGTCTCATATGCTTTGTACCTTCTGCTCTCTCAGCCTAGAATGTCTCCACAGACATGGCCAGGGCTCCCCAGCTTGCCTCAGGTGCACTCCTCAAGGAGGGCTTCCTGACCCCAGCTTCTAACAGTCCGCTCATCCCAGTCACCCTCTACCCGCCACTTGCTCTCTCGCCGTCCAGTATACTTGTATGTGTTCATTTCAGGAATGTCTCGTCTCCCCTAGAAGGTAGGGGAGCTCATGTCTGGCCCAGGGTCAGAACTCAGCAGTTAAGTGGTGGCACCGCCAAGCGGATCCAGCACCTCTTCCATGCTGCTCTCTCCCTGCTCCTGCAGGTTCACAGAGGTCCTCCAGGGCAGTGACACCCAAGGCTGTTCAGGGATGCAGGTGGCCCACTTCCTGGACCCACATCACCTCCTTCTTCTCGCTCTGCACGTCTTCCGAAGCCTCTAGCGGGACAATGTGCCCAGAAGGGTGAAGAGCAAGTATGAGACAGGCTGTTGATGGTGGAAGTTATTGATGTAGGTGGATAGGTTTCTACAAAAATAAGCTGTAATTCCTAAGTAATAAAGCTCCATGCTCTCCAGTCCACCAGGCTGCCTCTCAGTTTTAAGGAAGTAGGCAGGAGTAAATGAATTATACCAATTACATTTATTCACTTATTTCTCATCCAGTCATCAGGTAATGTAGTTTACGTTCTATTTTAAAAGAAAATCAAGGTATGTATTTCCCCTGTGTAAATTTCCCCAAGTTTCTTCTCCCTCTCCTTTCTTTCTTTTCTCTGAGACAAACTGTGGGGCAGCCTAGTCTGCCTCCTGGGGCACTTTTAAGTACTCAGTCCCCACTGAAAGCAGAGTCAATCACAGGAATGAAGCCCCACGTGTTTCTCTGTGACTCCGACCATGTTCTGGCCACAGAGAGCAAGGCCCCCAAAGGATGGCAACTGCTTTGCTGCTGCCAGGAACAGTCCACATCTCAGCAGAAACACCTGCCAGGTCATCAGCCCTGGACTGTGGGCTGCAGCTGCGGGAAGGGACAACAGCCATCCCAGCCCATCCTGCCCTCTGTCTCGTCCCCTCGGCCTGCTGGGAAGCATGGCAGCCTCTCCGCACAAAGGCAGGTGAGCAAGTCAAGGGGTCCATTTCAGTCTCACCCATTCAGCGCCCCCCTTTTTTGTTACATGTTTGGAACTTGCCCTATAATAAGTGTATTACATTATTTCTTATGAATCTTTCTTCTATTACACTTAGAACTATTTTAAAATCAAGCTCAGACCATGGAATGTTCTTGGGAAGAATTTTTCCTCTTCTTTGGTGTATGTTTTGTCTGGAAGCCACCAAGAGAACACTAAAAATGAAAGAACGCAAACCCACAAGGCCATCACAGATTCTTCCAACAAATAGCTTTGGAAAGGATTTCTGTAATTTAGAAAATTACTATTTTCAAATAATGCTAATATCTTTATGCTGGATGATGTATAAAGCACTTTCAGTACCCATTATCTTATGTGAAACATTGCCACACCTACTTCACAAGTAATATCTTAAGATCCAAACTAATTCTTACACATTAGATTATAAGATACTTGATAATACATTATCTTAAAAAACAATCAAGAGAAAAATATATATATAAGAAACAGAGCAAAAGAAATCATATATATAGCAATGGAAGAAAGGATTCTGCAGTGATATGATGTTCTGGTTTGGACATGGCTTGAATGTGCCCCCAAGAGTTTGTATGTTGGAAGTTGGTCCTCAGTGTGGCAATGTGGGGCTAGGAAGCAGGTAACTAGGCGGTGAAACTGCCCTCAGATCATCGTAGTAGGTCACCGGGAACACTGCCCTCAGATGACTGCAGTTCTCTTGGGACCCCACTCAAGTCCCATGAGAGTGAGTTATTACAAAAGAGTGAACCTGACCTCACTCTTGGGCTTTCTGATTTCTCCTTCCTATGCATGCTCTCACCATTGTGATGTGATCAGCAGAGGTGAAATCAATGCCAGCATCGCGCCCTTGAATCTCCAAAACTGTGAGATAAGCCTTTTCTTTATAAAGTACCTACCCTCAGGTATTTAGTTGTAACAACAGAAACCAATGCAATACACGTAGTTTCCGAAAATATAATCCATATAACTTGAGTGGCCAGGAGAAAGTTTTGAGGGTAGGATACCAGAGGTAAAACACATTTTTCTTCTGAAAAGAAGTTTTAGTTTTAGAAGTTATAGTTTTAGTAATAAAATACAGCAGTTTAAAAAAATTCAATTCCTTTGGAGGAACTGTACAGTATGCAAAGTTTCCTCGTTCTTATTTCTCCTTAATCCACATTAGAGCTATGTGTACCCTTCCTAAATGTTTAATATTTTCTCTCTCTCTCTTTTAGGCTCTGACCATGGTAGCCGGTTTCCCCAGCAATACTATAGCCAGGTCACACCCACCCCAGCAAGATGCCTGGCAAAGCTGGATGTGTTAGAATCCTAGTGGTCTTTATGATGTAAGAAGAAACTCCTTTTGAGCCCACCTTCCAGAGGGGTTCCTGGAGGCTGAGCCTGCTGACTTTATGTAACAAGCAGGCCTACTCCAGCTAAAGAGTAGCTGGAACAAGAAGAGGGTCAGAAGGTCAAGGAGGACCGAAAACAGCAGGCCCATGGCTCTGGACATGGGGCGGCACACCAAGCCGGAGATGAAGGTCAACTCTGCAGAATAACAAAGTGACCAGAGCGCAGACATAAGAGTTTTTGGTTTAAGGGGTGGAAAAAGACAGGCCAGTGTTAATTAATAGAAAGCAGGGGTGGGTTACATTACTATCCAACAGAGAATACACCTGAAAAAATAGTCACTAGAGAAGGAAAGGGATATATAATAGTCACAAAAGGGCCAACCCAGCAAAAAGATGTAACAATCTACAGTGCATCTGCATCAAATGACAGAGCTTAGAAATAGGTGAAGTAAAAAGCTGATAACTGTGAGGAGAAACAGATAAATTCTCAATTATAACTAAAGACTTTCATAACTCTCAAAAACTGATAGAACAACTACATGAAAAAAATCAGCAAGGATACAGAAAAATTCAAAATTATCGGAATCTAATTGGCATTTGTAAAACACTCTGCCCAACCAAAGCAGAACATTGAAGTGTGTACAAACATACACCAAGACCATATCTTGCCCTGGGCCATAAAATAAAGCTCAACAAATGTTAAAGAACTGAAACTATACAGTGTATGTTCTATGACCACAATGGACTCAAACTAGAAAACAAATCACAGAGAGAAGACAGGAAAATCTGGAACACTTAAAATCAGACTTCTCATGAGCACACATCGAATTGTTTCTCTGATATGAGAAACTATAACTGTAAATAAGGACAAAGAGGTGTAATAGATATTATATAAAAGGAGGATGGTGTGCAGAGGAGAGGAATACTAGAAAGAAAGAAGGGGAAAAGCAGAAGGCAACAGGGGAAAGAGAGGGGAAAGGGAAAATATGGAAAATGATGAATGAACCTGCTGTAAATAGGGAGGGAGGGTGCAGAGGGGAGGGGCGGGGGAGAGGGGGGAGAACCAAGATGCATCATGTATAAGTACAGAATAAATGTAATGAATGTGACCATTGTTAAAAAAAAAATCAGACTTCTCAGTAATATGTAAGTCAAAAAGGAAGTCTGCAAGAAATCACAAATATACTACACTGAATGAAAACAAAAATACCCACACGTCAAAATCTAACTGCTGGTACCTATCTAACCTAGTGCAGAAAAGGAAACTGACACTATTAAGTGCACACATTGAAAAGGGGTGTGAAAGTCTCAATCAGTAACCTAAACTCCAACCTTAGAACCGAGAAAAAGAGCAAAGTAAAACCAAAGCAAGCCAAAGGAAAGAAACAAAGACAAGAGCTCAAATTAGTGAGACTGCTGGGGATG